>BQNB010151893.1:0-15843 GCA_026074375.1 Tanacetum coccineum | reverse complement strand
AATAGGTTCTCCAGTAGTCAATTCTCATGTTAGAAAATAGAATTCTTATATGTGCCTAATGATGTATAGCAAAGATGAAGTTTGCATTGTCCACTAATACTTGTCCTAATATGACTCAACTAACATGTTTTAATTTCAGCTAACATAATCCTAATCAAAATGTGTGGAATTCTAGGGTTAAATGAGAGAGTAAACAAGATGTTGTGAGTTTAAACAAGATTAAGCCTTTTAGGACTTAGGAGTATACTAAAGCGTGACAATGTGAAATATGCTATATTAAGAGCGTTATAAGAATGCACATTTGCATATCTTTATGAAAATAATATAATTAATGTTACTTACTGATGTGTTGTAAAAGCTTTAAATTTATAATACTAGTTTCACCGAATTTTAAACCAACATACGGGTAAAGTATAACCCACGTATGTAGTATAATATTTCAGGTAAGACCAGGTCCATCAACAGAGATTTTGTTATGTTTGTATAATCACAAGAATGTAAGACAAATGATAATAACTTTTGCAAGTAAAATAACAAGTAAGTAACAAGGAGTAAATTCAATGATAGGGAACTATGACGACTCGGATAGCTTCATATAATTCAGTAGCGATGGTGATGATTATGATCTAAATTCTATTCTTAATTCACCGAAAAAGCTTTTCTCGTCAAAAGAGCGTTTTCACAAATTAACCATTTTAAATCAAGACTTATATTTGATTGACTTAATCAAATGTGTCACTTAATTAACCAAGTGGTGGGTTCAGTTCTTGAGCCCTTCAGTCTTTTAGTAGATTTAAACATAAAATCCCCTAAGTGTTTCTCAAGCTGAAGTCTTTCAGCTTGAGTCGTTGATATTCACACTATGTGTTTTCTCAAGCTGAAGTTCCATTTCACAGCTCCTTGAGTCGTTTGCAGCTTTCTTCAGCATCAGCTATTTTTCAGGACCTCTCTCTAGAAGGGTTGGGAAGTATAGTCACGTCAGTATATGGCAGCTGGTTACAGAAAAAAAAATTAAAAAAATATACAAGAAGGACTTTTGGTTAGAGCTTCGGTTCAACTTGGTTGGTAATTCCAAGCTGAACATTGTCTATCTCCTTAACAGAAGTTGAAACGTGTTGTTTTACTTTTAGAAGGTTTATAAGGCGGGAAAAAGATTGCTTTATGTCAAAAGGAAGAAAGCAATCTCCTTAGGAAATGTTACTTTTAAAGTTGTTATAGAAGTATATCAACTTTCCTTAAAGGACCGTGCCTGGTACTATAAAGCATATGTACATTAAATGGTAGCTCAACCACCTATTTAATGCTTGACATGTGTATTAGGTTAACTTGTAAACCTTAATCCCTTTACCTATAAAAGGAAAGGGATTCCTAGAGTAAATGGTATCTCTTCCAATTAATGTGATACACATTAAAGAGTTCATTTATCTCTCAAACAAACTGACTCGTACTACTGAAAGCTGAAGCTTCAGTTTAGTCATAACAAGTTTGTTTTCTTATTTCTTATAACTTTGGTTAGAGAATAAGTTTGAAGGAGATAACATCCCAATTGTCATTCAACTACCTTGTTATTCCACAAGCAAGGTGTGTTATAGATTCTTTATTTAATTATAATAAAAGTCTATACGTTGAAAAGTATTTCTGTGTGTTTTAAACTTGTTCTTTATGTTGTATTGCTTTAAATATTTGTTTCAAACCTCACTTCGTTGCCATAGGAATGTAGATATATCCTAATTTGATAAACTTTATATCACATTCCTAGGGACCAACAGAGCGGAGCGCCTGAATTCTCCATACTTGACCTCTTCCAACTATTTGACTTCCTCGTTGAGAAAGGACATTCTTTATCAAGGTGAGGTCCTTCGCAGATTTGACATCCAACTTGGATTGCATGAACATTTTCTTTTAGCTCTTCATATCGCCGTCCCAAGTTATCCATTTACTTATGATTGCACAAGTCCCATCAGTATTGCTAAGCTGCTCGCTAACAGTTTCCTGCTTATGACCTATCATAGCCACATTTGAGAGTGGTCAGCCAAAGTTTTTATTGATTGTTATGAGATTGAGTTGGTGTCAACCCAGAAGGTCCCTGAATCAAGCATTGACGAATCATATGTTCATCCTTTATAAAAGATGTTTACCTATGATGGTATGTTTATGTCAGGAGGATGGGCACTTATACATTTAATCTTATATCGTTCTTAAGCTTGGTATAATGATTCATCGCTTTCCTGCTTGAAGTTGTGGATGTTTCAAGTCGTTTAGCGGTCTTGTGGAATGGTGGACAATACCTTTTGATAAACTTTTTAAGGAGGTCCCGAATTGTTGACAACCCGAGTGAGTCTAAACCACCATCGTTAGCGGATCCAGTAAGAGTAATACGAGACACACATAGTAGTACCGCTTCTTGTATACCCAAATATATTTGAAAAAACTTAACAATGTTGAGGACTTCCGATCACATGATTCATGGGCATCCTCATTTTTAATTCCCGAGAAGGTGTCCATCCTCATTTCCACGCATGAATTGACTCTTATCTCAAAGTTATACATTGCCTCAGATTTCTGGTTTAAAACCACGCCCGTGCTGGTTTTTCTCATAACAATGCTAAGTATTGTTCCATGGTGAGAGTATTGATGTCTACTCTCGCTATAGTTCCTGCAGAATTTAGAAGTTAGAGAGAGAAATGGAAATAATTACAAGAAATTAAATTAATAACTAATTTTTTAGCTCCTCACAACAGTCGTCCAAAATTGATTCGTATTTTAAATTTAATATATAAAAAAACTTTTATTCAAGTTTTACATTATAAAACTCGATTCACCTGACAACGTACTAACGGGCAGAGAACCTGATCGTGAAGTATGGAGAGAGTGTAATACTGAGGTCGTCCTAACGAGCTAAGTGTTAGAGTAGATTTAAATTTGAGGTGTACACAATATTAAAGTAGTTTTAAAGATTGATTTTGAGATTTACAGAAAGTAAATAACCAAAAAATAAAAGAGATAGAAGTAATCAGGGAGAACGCGTGCTAACCTATCCAATCATTACTACCATTACATACACGTTTCTTATGCAATGTCACATCATGGTTTCATTGGTGTTTTCTAAAGTCGACAGACCTGAATAGATATATTTAGTCTGCCCTATAATTCCTCTGATCCCGAATCCCTCAAAAGTCACGAAGGTAGGACAACCAGGTCATAGTGATTAATCCCAACTGTCCCAAGAACTAGTCTAATAACCTATACAAATTATTAACCCTCTCTGAAAGAGTTCTTGTGCTTTTTAAGTATATTAGGTGATAGAGGCGGTAACAGGGTTAGGATGATCACCCAAACCCAATACCCTGCTAATCCCACGTTCAAGTGGTAATCTAATAATAGGATTAACATGATCTAAACCACCCGCAATACTAAAAAAACCCCCCCAAAAAAACCCATGTTTCACAGGATAGTTAAAAGGATATCCAACAAAACCATGATCTAACAGGAAACAAACATTATAACGATAGTAAATTCATGACTAAGCCAACACTTGAAGTGCTTAGCCACTTATAGAAATAACACAGCAAGAATTAATAAAGATAATCATGGATGGAAAACTCAGAATTCTTACAAGAGTTGTTTATGAACGATTAAATACAAAAGTAAGTTAAGTGTGAGCTCCTGGACTCATGTGGAATCTTCGAGCTATGAAGGCCTTGATCACCCATTAGATCTGTGGTAGAATGGTTGATGATAAAGTGGCTGAATGAGGCCTCTATTTATAGATTTCGAATATGTTACGACGTAACCTTTTAGAGGTACATAAAAATGAAAATTATAATTAATACTTGAGAAATAAATAACGATCTGAAATTGACGGATTGTCACATGTTTCAACTTCTATTAAGGAGATAGACTACATTCAACTTGGAATTGTCAACCAAGCTGAATTGAAGCTCTAACCAAGGGCCTTCTTCAGTTTCTGTACCGCTACATACACTGAAGTGAAGATACTTCCTAATTTTCTAAGGACCTGAAGAGCTGATGTTGAAGGACTTCAGCATCTTAAACTGAACTACTTCAGCTTGAGTAACTTAGGGGATTTTATGTTTAAATATACTAAAAGACTGAAGGGCTCAGGAACTGAACCCAACACCTTGAAATTACATAAACCGTAGAAAAATAAACACATCTAATACTTATTCCGCAAGATTACTTATTCCATAATGACATAAACTGCAGAAACATAAACCGCAAAAAAACAGTTTGACATAAATCGCATGATTAATGAAATTTTGGCAGAGTTTTGTTTCCTTGAAATGACAAAAACTGTAGTAACAAAAACCTATGATACTTATTCTGCAGAATAAATTCAACACATAAACCACAGAAATAACAACTATGCATAAACCGCAGAAACAAAACATAAACCGCATAAACTATGACATATTCCGCAGTATGCAAACATAAACCTCAGTCTTCAAACATAAACCGCAGTGTTTAAACTTTTTTGGAAACCAACTTTTAAATCACTTAAACAAAAACTTTGTAATGTTTTTTCATCAAACCTTTTTGTTAGGATTAAAAGTCTTCTTGATGTAGTTTGCATTACTACTGCTCATGTTTGTGTTAATGCTACTCAGCTGGATTTAGTGCTGCTCATGAACTTTAAAGAAAATATGCTACTGCTAGTGAATATTAGTACTAATAGTGAAAATATGCTAAGTGTTTACTACTGCTAGTATAAAGTTACTACTACAAGTGAATATTAGTACTACTCAAGGTTAAGACTGCTCATAGATAAGTTAATGTTGCTGAGGTTAATAAGTTAATATTGTTTGTTGTTAGATATGTATTAAGTTATTTATTTATAGAAAGGATTATGGATACTTAGGAAAGTATTGTAAGCCGACTAGGACTCCTTGGTGTATAAAAGGAGGTCCTAGGACATAGAGTTTGATATCTTTTATCAATCTTTTGAAGGATTATTAGACGTATAATTCATAGCTTCAAGGTCTTTATAACCCTAATACTTTGAGAGTATTCGTATTGTTATCATTAATAATATTAGAGCTTATTTGTTGAATTATATGTTCATTGAATTACTATTTCAATGATAATTCTTCTTAATAGTAAAGATTAGATTCAGCATAATCTTTAATACATTCAAACATAGTTTCTAATATAGTTGTGTTAGATTTATCTAATATAACTAAATCTTAAACAAGCTTAAGGAATTCGATATATTAAAGTGGGATCAGCAAGTGGTATCAGAGCTTGTTGGGAAGCTATGAATAAGAAGAACCTGTTTTTGCTAAAAGATATAGATCAAGATTTTGCACACATGGTGGCTCCATCCAAGGTTCCTATGCTCAAACCTGGTGAGTATGAGATATGGAGGATGAGGATTGAACAATTTATCCAGATGATAGATTATGCACTATAGGAAGTCATCGAGAATGATGTAACCTTGCCAAAAACAAAAATTGTAGTAGAAGTTATGACAGAGATACCTATTATAACTGCTAAAGAAAAGGCTCAGAGAAGATTAGAGGTGAAAGCTAGAAGTACTTTAATGATGGGCATTCCCAATGAACACCAGTTAAAGTTTAACTCTATAAAGGAGGCTAAGAAGTTGCTAGAAGCTGTTGAAAAGAGATTTGGTGGGAATGCAGCTACAAGAAAGACTCAAAGGAATCAGTTAAAGTAACAATATGAAAACTTCACTGCTCCAAGCTCAGAGATGCTTGATCAAACTTTTGATAGGCTTCAAAAGCTTATGAGTCAGTTAGAGCTTTTGGATGAAAAGCTTTCACAAGAAGATGTTAATCAAAAGTTATTAAGAAGTTTGTCACCTGAGTGGAACACACATGTTGTTGTGTGTAGGAATAAAGCTGATTTGTATACAATGAGCATAAATGATCTTTACAACAACCTTAAGGTGTATGAACTAGAAGTTAAAGGGATGTCTAGCTCAAGTTCAAGCACACAGAGAATAACTTGTGTGTCCTCTTCAAATAACAACACTAATAACACTAATGAAGCAGTTAATACTGTTCATGGAGTTTCTACTGCTAGCACTCAAGTTAATGATGCTTACTTTACAAATATTAATAACTTGAGTGATGCTATTATTTGTGCATTCTTTGCTAGTCAACCAAATAATCCTCAACTTGTACATGAGGACTTGTAACAAATCCATCTAGATGACATAGAAGATATGGATTTGAGATGGCAAATGGCCATGTTAACTATGAGAGCAAGAAGGTTTTGAAGAATACAAGAAGGAAGCTTACTATTAATGGTAATGAGACTATTGGTTTTGATAAGTCAAAAGTGGAGTGCTACAACTGGCACAAGAGGGGACATTTTGCTAGGGAGTGCAGAGCTCTAAGATATCAAGACAATATGAACAAGGAAAGCTCAAGAAGGAGTGTGCCTATGGAAACATCTACTTCCATAGCCTTGGTGTCATGTGATGGTCTTGGTGGATATGACTGGAGTGATCAGGCAGAGGAAGGGCCTAATTATACACTCATGGCTTTCTCATCTTCAAGTCCTGACTCAGAGGTATCTAATGATTCTATTTGTTCAAAATCTTATTTGGAAACTATTGAACTTCTTAAATCTCAAAATGATCAACTATTAAAAGATTTAAATAAATTTAAGTTAATGGTTCTAAGTTATAAGACAGGTTTAGAGTCAGTGGAAGAAAAAATTGAAGTTTATAAAGTAAATGAGTCTATTTATTTACAAGATATTAAGGGCTTAAAATTTAAAATTCATATACGAGAAATAACTATTAGAGAGCTTAGGAAGAAGCTTGAAATAGTTCAAAAAGAAAAAGATGGCATTTAACTTAATGTAGATAAATTTGAACATGCATCTAAAAGTTTAAACAAGCTCATAAAGTGTCAGATAGTTGACAATAGCAAGAAAGGTTTAGGCTATGAAAAATATAACGCAGTTCCACCTCCCTACATAGGAAATTTCATGCCTCCATCACTTGACTTGTCTTTTACTGGTTTAGATGAGTTTGTTAATGAGCCTGTAGTTGAGAACTGTAAAGCTATGTCTAGTGAAGAAGAGCCTAAGGTAGTTAGAAAGTATGATGATGCCCCAAGTATTGAAGAATGTGTTTCAGATGATGAAGAAGATGATGTGTCTCAGCCTAAAACTAAAAAGAAAACAATTAGGCCTAGTATTGTTAAGAAAGAGTTTGTCAAATCTAAACAACAAGAAAAAACTGCTAGGAAAACGGTTAAACAAGTTGAGCAATTTAGGCAAAACACTCACACTCCAAGAAGCAATCAAAGAAATTAGAATAATATAATGTCTCAAAAACTAGGAAGCAATTTTGAGATGTTTAATAAGGCCTGTTATGTGTGTGGAAGCTTTGATCATTTGCAGGTTGATTGCAATTACCATCAAAAACAGTTTCAAAATCAAAGGATGGTAAAACCTGTTTGGAACAATGCTCAAAGGGTGAATCATCAAAACTTTGCTAAAAAGACTCACCCATGTGCTAAAAAGAACTTGGTTCCAAGAGTAGTACTAATGAAGTCTGGTTTAGTATCAATTAATACTGCTAGACAAAATATTTCAAAAACAGCAGTATTGGTTAATACTGCTAGACAAGTTAATGCTGCTCACTCAAAAACAACAGTGAATGCTGCTAGACCAATGTCATATCTTTCTAAAACATCACATTCAACTGTTAAGAGGCCCATTCATAAGAACACAGCATTTAAAAACAGTAATATTAATCAAAGGGTTAATACTATTAGGGGTAAAAAAATTAATACTGCTAGGCCAAAAGCAGTAGTTAATGCTGTTAAGGGAAATAATTTTAATGTTGTTAAGGCCTCAGCTTGTTGGGTTTGGAAACCAAAGCATAAAGTTTTAGACCATGTTTCTAAACACAACAGTGCATCAATCACCCTAAAAAAGTTTGATTATATTGATGCACAAGGCAGATCTAAGTCAGTGATGGCTTGGGTCCCCAAAAGAAACTGATTTTCTTATCTAATGTGCAGGGCAATCCACAAATAGATTTACAGGATCAAGGAGTGATTGATAGTGGATGCTCAAGGCACATGACAGGGAACATGTCCTATCTTATAGACTATAAAGAGATAGATGGAGGATATGTTGCTTTTGGAGGGAACCCCAAAGGAGGGAAAATCACAGGAAAAGGTACCATTAAAACTGGTAATCTAGATTTTGAAAATGTGTATTTTGTGAGAGAGTTAAAGTTTAATCTCTTTAGTGTCTCACAAATGTGTGATAAAAAGAATAGTGTTCTTTTTAATGACACTAAATGTATTGTTTTATCTCTAAACTTTAAGTTAATTGATGAAAGTCAAGTTTTACTTAGAGTTCCTAGAAAGAACAATATGTATAGTGTTGATTTAAAGAACATAGTTCCTAAAGGAGGTTTAACTTGCCTTTTTGCAAAAGCCACATCTGATGAATCTAAACTTTGGCATAGAAGGCTAGGTCACTTAAATTTTAAAACCATGAATAAATTGGTTAAGGGAAATCTTGTAAGAGGTTTACCTTCCAAACTTTTTGAAAATAATCAAACCTGTGTTGCTTGTCAAAAGGGAAAGCAGCACAGAGCCTCTTGTAAGTCCAAAACAGAGAACTCAATCAGTCTTCCTTTACATTTGTTGCATATGGACTTGTTTGGTCCAACATTTGTAAAAAGCCTTATGAAGAAAATGTATTGCCTAGTTGTCACAGATGATTACAGTAGGTTTACATGGGTTTTCTTTCTAGCTACTAAGGATGAGACTAGTGGCATTCTTAAGTCCTTTATAACTGGGATAGAAAATCTAGTAGATCACAAGGTTAAGGTAATTAGATGTGATAATGGAACTGAGTTCAAAAATAGAGAAATGAATCAATTTTGTGAGATGAAGGGTATTTTGAGACAATTTAGTGTAGCTAGAACTCCTCAACAAAATGAAGTTGCTGAGAGGAGAAATAGGACACTAATTAAGGCTGCTAGGACAATGCTAGCTGATTCTAAGTTGCCAACTACTTTTTAAGCAGAAACAGTTAATACTGCTTGCTATGTGCAAAATAGAGTGTTAATAGTTAAGCCTCTTAACAAGACCCCATATGAACTTTTTCATGGTAGAACACCAACTTTAAGTTTTATGAGACCAATTTGGGTGTCCTGTTAACATTCTCAATACATAAGATCACTTCGGCAATTTGATGGTAAGGTTGATGAATGTAATTCTTTGTTGGATACTCTTTGAATAGTAAAGACTTTAGAGTATTCAAATAGTAGAACAAGGATAGTGGAAGAAAACTGCATATTAATGTTTAGTGAGAGTACACCTAATGTTGTAGGTAGAGGACCCATATTGTCTATTTGATATTGTATGCATTAACAATAATAATGAATTATGACCAATTGTTAGCAAGTACACAGATCTAATGGTTTTGCAGTATCAAAAGCAAAGTGATAATGTAGGTCAAGCTAGAAAGGAGACCATAAGTTGTCCAAAGATTATATTTTGCTACCATTATGGACTGCTGATCCACCATATTCCCAAGATCCAAAGAGTTCTCATGATGATGGATCCAAACCTTCAAGTGATGATGGAAAGAAGGTTGATGAAGATCTAAAAAAAGATAGTGAATGTAAAGATCAAGAGAAGGAAGATAATGTTAACAACACTAACTATGTTAATACTGTTAGTTCAATTGTTAATGCTACTGGCAACAAATTCGGTTGATGCTCGTTGGTGGAATAACAAGCATTGAACTTCTATTTGATCTAAATATGCCTGCTTTGGAAGATGATAATATATTTGACTTCTCAAGAGATGGTGAAGATGATGGTGCAGTGGCTGACATGAACAATTTTGGATATAACAAATCCAAGTCAACCTAATCCAACTAAAGAATTCATAAAGAACATGCCCCTCTTGATCAATGATTGGAGATATTCAATCAGACTACACAAACAAGAAAAGACGTCCAAATAATTGGAAGGAACATGGGTTTTGTTAGTACTGTTCAACAAATAACAAACCATAAAGACCTTATAAAACTGCTTGTTTGCTGTATTTTTTTATCACAGGAAGAACCCAAAAAGGTAATTCATGCATTGAAGGATCCAAGCTGGATAGAGGCTATGCAGGAAGAGCTTCTACAATTCAAGTTACAAGAAGTTTGGACTTTAGTGGATTTACCAAATGGAAAAAGGGCTATAGGCTCTAAATGGGTTTTCAGGAATAAAAAGGATGAAAGGGGAATTTGTGAAAGAAATAAACCAAATGGTTTGCGTTATGGATACACACAAGAAGAGGGATTGACTATGATGAAGTCTTTGCCCCTGTTGCAAGAATTGAAGCAATTAGGCTATTTTTAGCTTATGCTTCATTTAAAATTTTGTGGGTCTATCAATGGATTGTAAAAAGTGCTTATTCTGAGCCGTGTAAGCCCTGATCACGGAAGTCGGGGAGGGCAGGGGGGGGGGGGTGGGCAGGGATGAGGAAGGAGCTCCGGGCCAAGAGTGCTCAAGGGGTGGCCACGCTACCTGGGCGAGGGGAGGGTGCTTGGTAGGGGGGGGGGGGGTGGGTGTGGGGGGGGGATGCTGTCTGTGTGGTGGGGGTGGTGGGATGCCGTGAGTATATGGAGGTTGATGTCCACTGTGGCTGATTTATTTGTGTGGGTTTTGGGTAGTAATGAGGTACAGCATGATATTCATCTCAAGGCGAAGTAATGGTTTCCCATCGTGCTTCTGAGCTAGAGTCTGGTCCTTGACAGTCATATTTGGTAAAATGAGAGCTAGACACGACAGGAGTGCATAGCACACTGCAGAGGATACACGTGCAGATGAAGAGATACTCAAGGGTCAAAAGGTGCGTGACTAATCATGATAGACCACAGGATGCTAGCTGAGATGAGGATAAGAATGATGATGATGATGATGGATGATGATGATGAGAAAGGCGAGGACTAGTTATGAGGGTGAGGGGCGTGAGGGAGGAGCACGTGGCGGAGCACCGAGGTGTGCCGTGAGGCGACTGTGGTGCTCGCGGTACCTGGGTTAGGACGCGTCGGTTTGGTTCCTGAAATTGTGGAGGACATTTGCGCGTTGTTGTGAGAGAATAGTACTTCATCTGGGCCGTGAGCAGAATCCTAGGTGGTGGTTAAGGTACCATATCACTCTACGTTTACTCAGGGCAAGAGAGGTCGAGAGACTTTCTACCTTAACCACCCCACCACCATCACCACTTACTTTACTATCATCTCCATTACCACATATACCATCTCCCCCATTTCCAGCATCACCACCAGCATCTGTATTACCTGCATCACCACCTTTGCAGTTACTATCTTCTGACCACAGGACAGACAGGCCCGAGATTACACTACCACCTTAGAAGAGGTTGGGTATTGACCTTGGTCCTAGGTACAAACAGAGATTAAGAAGTTCACCTGATAGCTGCCACTAACCAAGGAGGTCGTAGGGCAGACTATGGGTTTGTCAGTACTATGGATACCGAGATCAGACGACGGAGAGCCGAGGAGGTTGGCTATGGGATTAGAGATGTTTGGATAGACCCGAGAGAGGCTGTTGAAGAGGTAGCACCGATGACCCTTGGAGGGGTCAATGCTAGGGTGACTGAGCTTACTGCAGTCCAAAACAAAGGAAGAGCAGGACACGCAGGATATCTATGCTGTGATAGAGGATACTCAAGACAGGCAGACCCAGATATATCAGAGTGTTGAGACATTGTTTGATGATAGTCAGTACCACTATGTATACCAGCACACTACTAGATCAGGAGGCTCCTGGTATTCCCGAGAACATGGGACGGCTCCATAGAGGTTAGCTAATGCCGTGCAGATATTATGGCATTACGTACTAGTAGTGAGGGTCAGCAGGCAGTGATTACACAGTTGTAGGCAGCTGACCGTAGGAGTCAGGTTGTGACTTCAGAGATGCTACAGGCAGACCACCAGAGGCAGGTCCAGTTGACTAAGGCATTAAAGTGCTGAAAGGGACTACAGACTCAGATGGCCGAGTTTCAGAGGCAGCATAGACCCGCAAAAGGTCCGGCACAGCCTGATGCACAAGGGGAGGGTGGTAGCAGTTCCTAGATTTGGTTATGTTGTAGCTATGCTATGCAGTCTGTTAAGTATTATGGGTTATTCCCAGCTAGCAGACTGTACAAAATCTTTTTGTCATGTTTAGCTACCCAGTATAGGTCTTTTGTTCAGGTATTATCTATCTTGTACATCATACTTAGTGTTACGGGCATATCCCGGCTAGTATGGCTTTAGGTTGTTTCTTTTGTCTTGTAACCTAAGTGTAGTAATCATTTTGTATCTGAACCGAACATGTATGTTTTTCTAAGTTATATATGAAATGGACGGATTACGTTATCTATGAAATCGAATTTATTATAAATGAATGTCGATTTGGTTATACCATGGTTAATTTCAATAACAGTTGTACATTTCACTATGTGATGTGATCTCGTTTTTATTTAATGTGTATATGTTATGTCATAGTTATGATTTTATGAAATCTAACCTGGTATTATGTGTTTCCTTGTGATTAAAGAAATGCAACAAAGAGAGAAATGACCACGAGGTTAAACCCAGGTGCAACACCAACACCAGTCACAGACACTTATGCCATTATATATGTCACCAATGCCCAACTTCAGGGAAAAAAAAAAAAAAAAAAAAAAAAAAAAAAAAAAAAAAAAAAAAAAAAAAAAAAAAAAAAAAAAAAAAAAAAAAAAAAAAAAAAAAAAAAAAAAAAAAAAAAAAAAAAAAACAAAGATTTTGACGAAGGCGTTACTGTTGCACTGGCAGCACGTGATGCAACCCGGAATGGCGATGATAGCTATACTTCAGGAACGGGTGCCATAAGGCCTGTGCAAGTTGCTCGTGAATGCACCTACCCGGACTTACTAAAATGCCAACCCTTAAACTTCAAGGGCACTGAGGGAGTTGTTAGACTCACTCAGTGGTTCGAAAAGATGGAGTCTGTTTACAGCATAAGCAACTGTACAGTAGCATGCCAGGTCAAATTTGCTACGTGTACCCTGCAAGGAAATGCTCTTACATGGTGGAATTCCCATGTTAAGACCACTACTCCTAAAGCTGCCCACGCGATGCCATGGCTGACACTGAAAAAGATGATGACAGACAAATACTGCCCAAGGGCGAAATTAAGAAGTTGGAGTTTGATATGTGTAAATTTGAAGGTGAAGGGTACCAAAATTAAAAATATGTAGGTAAACCTATAGCCAACTTTCCCAAGAACTGTGCACAAATGTGCATCGAAAGATTCCGGAAGAAATAGGACAAAGTTTGAGGAAATATGTCGTCGGCCTTGAGCCCGACATGATCCATGGCAGTGTGATTGCAACTAAGCCAAAAACCTCTGCAGAACCATTGATTTCGCCACTGAAACACATGATAAGAAGATCAACAATGGGCTGAATGTCACTCTGACAACAAAAGAAAGTCCTAATGACACTGCCAGAATAACCAGAAAATCATCAACCAAAACTAAAGACAAAACACAGGAAAGAGCTTATGCCCGCAGGAAATGGGACATGAGACCATACCGAAGGGCCCAGACCACTATGTTCCAAATGTAACTATCACCATGATGGTCCTTGTGCTCCCAAATGCCACAAGTGCAACCGATTTGGTCATTTATCTCGTGACTGCAGGAATCCCCCAAATGTCAACACTGGGGCTAATCAGAGGGTTTGTTTTGAATGTGGTGCTCAAGGGCATTTCAAGAGGGATTGTCCAAAATTGAAGAACAACAACAACCAGGGTAATCGGGTTGGAAATGCCAAGGCTCAGGCAAAGGTGTATGCCGTGGGCAATGCAGGGGCAAACCCGGACAACAATGTCATCATAGGTACGTTTCTCTTAAACAACCGATATGCCAATCTAATTTAATTTGATACGGGTTGGCCTATAGGAGTTTTTTGTATCAACAGCATTTAGCTCCTCTTATTGTTAATCACTCCAACTGCATGTATATCATGATTATAATGTCGAACTAGCCGACGGGCGAATTGTTGGGTTAAACACTATTATCCGGGGTTGTACGTTAAACTTCTTAAATCATCCTTTCAACATAGACCTAATGCCCGTAGAACTAGGTAGTTTTGACGTAATAATTGGTATGGATTGGTTGGCAAAGTACCATGCCATTATTATCGTTCAGAAAAGATCGTTCGTATTCCTTTTGGAGATGAAATATTTAATCGTTCGAGGTAAGGGAAGCAGCAATAAACATATGGACCCGATTAAACATCATACTCTGTGTACTAAGCTCAAGTGTATTTAACTAAGGGAGTCACATATCTTACAAATATCTCCGCAACCAATGACAAAGACAAGTCAAAGGGAAACTACTTGAAGATGTGCCAGTAGTTCAGAATTTCCTTAAGTCTTTCTTTGATGACTTGCGAGTATACCACCCACTCGACAAGTGGAGTTTTGAATCGATTTGGTACCTGGTGCTACACATGTAGCACGGGCACCATATAGACTAGCACCGTCCGAAATGAAGGAACTAGCGGAGCCAACTACAAAGAATTACGACAAAGGCTCATAAGACCCAAGGTTCCTCACTTGGGGAGCTCCGTTTCTGTTTGTAAAAGAAGAAAGAATGGGTCTTTCCGGATTGTGCATCGATACAGGGAATTGAACAAACTGAACAGTGAAAGAAACCGCGACCCACTCCCAAGGGATCGATGACCTATTCGACCATCTGCATGGAATCGGAGTATTTATTCAAAGTCGATCGGATTCATGGTATCCCCTATTGAGGGTTCGAGAAGAAGACATTCCCAGACTGCATTCAGGACCTCTATACGGTCACTATGAATTCCAAGTCATGTCTTTTTGTTTGACTATGAACCGTCCGTGTTCTATGACCTTATGAACCGGTGTGTAAACCGTATCTTGACAAGGTTGTAATTGTCCTTTCATCATGACATTTGATCTACTACCAAAAGTATAGAAGGAACATGAAGAACACCTTAGGCAGATCTTGAAAATGCTTAAAAGGAAGAATTTGTACGCCAAGTTCCCAATTGTGAATTTTTTGGATCTCCAGGGCACAATTCCTCGGTCACGGTGATTGACTATCAAGTATTCACGTTGACCCTGCCAAGATTAAATCTATCAAAGATTGGGCGTCTCCTAAAACACCAACAAAGAGTCACAATTTTAGGCCTTGGCCGGCGTATTATATAGAAGATAATCAAAAGGGTTTTTTCAAAGATCGCCAAGACAATGACCAAACTAACCCAGAAAGGTGTCAAGTTTGATTGGGGCGATAAACAAGAAGCAGCTTTTCAACTGTTGAAGCAGAAGCTGTGCAGTGCACCAATCCTGGCCTTACCTGAGGGAAGCGAAGATTTCATCGCATACTGCGATGCTTCAAAGAAGGGTTTGGGCACTGTTTTATGCAAAGAGACTGGTGTATTCTTATGCATCACGCCAGTTAAAAATTCATGAAAAGAACTATACGACTCATGATTTAGAACTTGGGGCAGTAGTGTTCACTATAAAATTTTGGAGGCACTATCTGTACGGAACCAAGTGTACGGTGTTCGCTGATCACAAAAGTTTACAACACATTCTTGATCAGAAGGATTTAAATATGAGGCAACGTCGCTGGTTAAAGTTGCTGAGTGATTACGATTGTGAAATTCGTTATCACCCAGGGAAGGCGAATGTTGTTGCTGATGCTCTGAGCAGGAAGGAACGAGAACCACTAAGGGTTCGGGCCTTAGTGATGACTATTGGCTTGGATCTTCCTAAACAAATCCTGAACGCCCAGAC
>BQNB010151892.1:0-11447 GCA_026074375.1 Tanacetum coccineum | reverse complement strand
ATGTCTTATAATTAAATCCAATGTATCAATTTAAATGACTTTTTGTATCGTTCTTATATATATCTTGTGCTATTGATCTTGAAGTAACACGCCCCAGATCCTTATTCTGTTGCGACCCATTTTGGGGGTGTTACACTAATAGTATTAAAACTGTTAGTGCTGCTAGCTCTAGTAGTCTTTGCTGAAAGATTCTGCCTGTTACATTGTGCTTCAAACTCTTTTCTAACAGCATCTGATTGCTCTATAGCCTCCTTCTCTTGATCCGTCATCTTATCAAGAACATTCTTCAAGGCTTGTTCATTCTCACTTGTTGGTTTTTGTACAGGCTTTTTACCAGCAGCATCATCAGTTGTATCATCTTCATATGTTTCATCTAAGCTCTTGTTGCTTGAAGAGATAGAAGACCATAATGGGAACACAATATATTGTTGAGTAGACACATTCTTTTCTTCAGATTGTCCAGCATCAACATTTTTCTTCAAACCTGTATTACTATTAGTTTCTTGTGGTCCTGCATTTTTGTTAGTTTGATTCCCTGCGGTAACTGTTTGATAATTCATAGAATTTGTTAAGGAATCAATATCAAAAGGCTAGTTAGGTCCTTGTCCTGTAACATTTGGTTTATTTTCAAGAAAGTTTACATGCAGATTCTCTTCAACTTTTCTGGTTTGAGAATTAAATACCCTGAAGGCTTTGCTATTTACAGAGTACCCAACTAAAAACCCTTCTTCAGCCTTCCCATCAAATTTGTCTAAATGGTCTAGGGTATTTAGGATAGTAACAGGACATCCAAAAGGTCTTATGAAACTTATGCTTGGAGGTCTGCCAATTATAAGTTCATAGGGTGTCTTGTTATAAGGCTTTGTCACTAAAACCCTATTCAGAACATAACAAACAGTATTAACTGCTTTAGCCCAAAATACAGTAGGTAGAAGTGAGTTTGCTAGCATAGTTCTAGCAACCTCAATCAGAGTTGTGGAGTTCTGGCAACACTAAATTCTCTTTTTATCCCTTTTAATCTACAAAATTCATTCATTTCTGTATTTTTGAATTTTGTCCCATTATCACACCTGATTACTTTAACCTTATGGTTTAATTGGTTTTCTATTTCTATTATAAATCTCTTAAGAATCCTACTTGTCTCATCCTTTGAGGCTAAGAAGAAAACCCAGCTAAACCTGCTAAAGTTATCAGTCACTATAAGGCAATATGTCTTATGTTTGATACTCCTAACAGATGTTGGACCCAATAAGTCCATATGCAACATCTGTAAGGGTTGGCTGATAGAGCTCACAAGCTTGGTCTTACAGGAAGCCTTGTGTTGCTTTCCATTCTAACAAGCAACACAAGTATGGTTATTTACAAAAATCTTTAAAGGAAGATCTCTTACAAGATTTCCCTTCACAAGTTTATTCATTGTTTTAAAATTCACATGACCCATCATCTAATGCCATAATTTAGACTCATCAATTGTGGCATTTGCAAAGAAACAAGTTAAATCTCCAGAAGGAACAACATTCCTTAAATCAAAGCTGTACATATTGCTTTGCCTAGGAACTCTAAGCAGTACTTGGTTTTTATCAATTAGCTTAAAATTATGAGACAAAACAAGACATTCAGTTTCAGTGAAAAGAACATTGTTTTTCTTGTCACACATTTGTGAGACAGAGAAAAGATTAAAATTTAGTTCCTTTACAAAAAACACATCTTCAAAGTCTAACTTATATGTTCTTATCTTTCCTTTACCTGTTATTTTACCTCCTCTAGTACCACCACCAAAGGCAACAAAACCTCCATCAATGTCTTGATAGTCAGTAAGGAAGTCTTTGTTCCCTGTCATGTGCCTATAACATCCACTGTCAAATATTCCTTTGTTCTTTAAAGCTTGTTGTGGATTTCCCTGCACAAAAGTAAGAGAGTCAGTGTCTCTTGGGGACCCAAGCCACTACTGACTTGAGTCTGCCTTGTGGATCTATATAATTTACTCTTTTTGAGACCCATGATCTACTATTGTCTTTGGAGACATTGTTTAAATCAGTCATTTTGGGTCTCCAAACACAACCTGCTGAGGCCTTAACAGCAGTGACCCCATTACCCTTAACAGCACTAACTGCTGTTTGCCCAGCAGTATTAACACCCTTTACTCTGACAGTATTAACTATTTCATTTGAAATACTGGTGTTTGGTGCTGTTGATTTATGAAAAGGCCTTCTAATAGGTGAATGTGACTTATGAAAAGTATTTGTTCTTGTTTTTCAAACATTTACTCTATTTGTATGGGTAGCATTATTAACTTGTTTGACTGCACCAGTTGATGATGCTACTCTGAAAGAGCTTTGCTTGGCAGCACTAACTGGTATTCTTCCATACCTTGTTAAGACTGCAGATGGAACAAATTTATTTTGATGATTTATTCTCTGAGTGTTGTTCCAAACTGGTCTAACTTTCCTATGACCAGTAACTTTTTCCATATCTTTCAAAACATATTTAGCCATTCTCTTTTCATGAAAATCACAGTCTTTTATTAGATGGCTGTTACTACCACAAACAAAACAACTTTCTTTGTAAATCTAAATCCTAACCCCGGTTTTTGAGTCATTTGTCCATTCCAATATCTTCTATCTACCTTAGGGTTTTGAGTGATCATCCTATGTTTTTCAGCTTGTTTAGGTTTAACAGATTCATTCTTAGCATTAGTAAACTCAATCCTTTTAAAACTAGGTTGTCTGCTGCTTGCAAATCATTAGATTGAAAAATGTCCTCATCATCACTAACCCAATCTTCAATGATAATTCCACTAGGCCTAACATATTCAACTCTAGGCATTTCTACACTAGTATTGCTAGTTTGAGAGGTATTTGCTTCAACTTGAGACACACTAGCACTAGTCTTATTTACTGTAGGCCTATAAACAGAATCATCCAATCCTGCAAAAGATAGGTCAGCTAGTAGAGGCATGTAGTTCCCAGTTAACGGAGGAGGAATATCATGATATCTATTATCCTTTTTGAACCTATCATGTGTTTGATTTTCATCTCCATCACTTGAACGACTATCAAATACACTATTAAACAATTCACTACCACTTGAATCATTTTTATTCAATTGATCTCCATATCCTAGACTAGTTTTATCTTTAGCACTTAATTGACTATTGATCAGTTTATTTAAGTTTTTAGAAGATGCTTCAAACTGTTCTAGTTTAGCTTTCAAATCCTCTTTTTCTCTTAAGGTTTCATCTAACTGATTTTTAAATCTAGTGATAGCATTACTTTTGTCTTTTACTTCAAATTCTAAGACTGCAATCTTTTCTTCATAGACAACTTCATTTTTTTGATGAACAATTAACTGTGCCTCTACAGATTCTAGGCCTAACCGATAAGCTACAATTTCTAGATTAGCCTTACTAAGAGTTTGGCGCTATTCATCAAACTGTTTTTGAAGTTTTTCATATGTTTTCACACAGTTTTTAGAACAAGATTGTACCTCTGTGTCAGACCCTGATGAGTTTGAAGTGTAGGACATGAGAGCAAACTCAGTTGGTTCATCTTGAGCTACATAACTCCAGTCATATCCCAATCCATCTTGGACAATCAAACCATTGTCCTTAACAACCAATGCATCAGAGGTCTCTACTGGTACAGTCCTTCTTATGTTGTCCCTGCTCCTATACCCTGCATCTCTATTCTTGTTCCCTTGATTTCTTGGTGCTTTACATTCCCTTGCAAAATGGCCCCTTCTATGACAGTTAAAGCATTCAACCTTAGTTTTATCAAAACCTACAGGTTCTTTGCCATTGAAGATTAATTTCCTTACAGTTATCTTATAGAATCTCTTTACCCTCATAGAAAGCATGGACACCTGCCATTTAAGGTCCATTTCATCCAAATCATCATGATCAATCTGCTCTAGGTCGTTATCATCCAGTTGTGGACTACTTTGATGATTTGCAAAGAATAAGTACATTAGTTCATCAGTATATGATGATGAAGAGTCTTGTCCCTGAGATTTATGGCCTGCTGCAGTAGGAACACTGTAATATCCGGTAATTTTCGGAATTTTAAAGGACTATTTTAATCTTTGACTTTTCGAGTCAAACTTGACTTTTTGACTTTTGGTCATTTATTGTCACATAAAAGCGATTACCGCGTGACCGGTAAAAATTTCGGAACATAATTTAAATAATAAATCATATTTATTATTACATCTCTCACGTGCAAAGTTAATGTTGACTTATTTGAATTGAAAACAAAAAAGATATATGTATTCCTGAGATGACTTATCAAAAACGACCCACTAGATCACGTTTCACGATTCGGACTCTAAAGCAATTTGATGTAAAACGACATTCCTGGCAACTTTTTAGTTTTGCCCGAGAACCGAAAACAGTCAGAAGGTGACTAAAATGCCCTCGCAAAAATTTTAAACACAACACGTACTGACCCAAAATAATTAAATTTATATTTAGTTATCATAATTTATTAAATAAAAATTATTTAATAAATTAATTATCGTGTTATTCAAAAACGTTTGTTAAAAACGCAATTATTAAAGTTAAAATTTATTTTTACGGACAAAGTCTATTAGTAATATACAAAATAAATAATAAACGTTTTAAATAAATTTTATAAAACGTTTACGAAAATTAGTCGAGTAAATACTCATTTTTAACAGAAAAATAATTTAGAAAACAATGGCGCAAGTTTCGTGCGTTGAATCATCCGTTAAGTCGTTCAAACGAGTCCCGAACCCTGCATTATTAAACTCTTGTCACTTTCTTTAAAACTTTTTATATATATTAAAAAGTTATATCATTTTATTTATATAAAACACACGCAAGTCACATGTCTCTCTCCCTCTCCCTAATTTCCGGCAGCCCTTCCGACCAGCCGCCGTCGGCCACCATGCCGCCACCGCCGGAAAACTTTTCCGGCGAGCGTTCCGGTCGAAACCAAAAATGGTTCTTATCTCCCGATCTATCCGATCCCCATAGTCACTCTCCTCCACGCGCCGCCCCTCCTCCGGCTACCACCCCCGTCACCACCACAGCCACCATAAGGGTGCGTGTGGTTTTATTTAAAAACCAAATGGGGTGCGTTGGGTAGGCAGCTCCGCAACCAAGGGTGCATTTGTATCGGTTTTAAGCATCGAAATGGGGTGCGTTTGTTCGGGTCAGACACCACCCAAAAAGGGTGCGTTTGTCGTTGGTTTCGGGTCAGCAGCCAAAAAGAAGAAAGAAAGGGTGTGTTGGGTTCATTACACCGAGTAGGGTGCGTTTGATTTTGCACCACAGCGGGGTGCGTTGGTTTGTAGTTTGCACCAACGAAGGGTGCGTTTGGCTGTGTAAAACAGCCTTTAGGCGTGTTTGGTTTGGTGGCAGCCCCCAAAAAAAAAGGGGAGGCGTTTGGATCTGGATTTATGCAAAAGGGGGCTGTTTAGTTTAAGTTATAACAAAAAGGGGTGTTTGGTTTTAGGGTTAGCAACATATAGGGTGCGTTTGGCTTAACAGCCACGCACAAGGGTGCGTTTGGGTTTAGAGAAGACAACAAAGGATGCGTTTGGTTTAGTAGAAAGCGTAAAGGGTGCGATTGGTTTGGCAGAAACTCGTATAGGGTGCGTTTGGTTTAGAAAAGACAACAAGGGTTTGTTTAGTTTATACCTTGAGAATTAATAATAACACGAGATATATAAATTATAAACCGGATATATATTGGTGGTTTAAATTGGTTAAATAAATATGATGTTATTTATTTGGTTTAGTTTAGATATGGTAACAAATAAATATTATATTTTAAAACGCGCGAGTAATTGCAAAACGGATTGATTGAAAAAGGATTTAAGCTATATAGCTTTAAGGTTGTTTGAATTATAACTATACGATAATCCGACCACGAACGAAAACTATACTTGTATAATGAGATAGACTGTTTTAGACACGACCCGTCGAAGAAACGAAATATAATTTATAAAATATTACTTTTATTCAAAGTCTTTTTATTAATTAAATTGGTGTCAAACTAATTGGTTTAATTAATTACTCACACTTATTATATAATACCTGCAAGGTATTATATACTTTTCAGAAATCTTTGAATTGTTGTCATTGTTATATAATTCACGGTATAAGTTATATAAGAGTTATTTTTCATATGACGTATATAAAGAATATATTACGTACTTTGTGTTTACTTTTCAATTTATTTATTTAACCAACCACCAAACCATTACAACTTGGAAACCTAAATCCTTTATCAACGTGACGCGTTGAGGTGACTATCCATCAGAAAGCCCAAATACATTATCCTAGGCTAGTGGGACTTAGCCGTTAAGATTAGTTGCAACTTCCTGATCGATCCGCTTCGTCTTCCGTTGGTGTTGTGCATATTAGATGCCCATCTGTCAATCGTTCTTCATCATCGAGGTGAGCTTCATAACCTCGCTTTTCAATCTTTTGAATGTTTATAAACCCGCGAGGGGGATACATGCTTGTCTACAAACTCTTATACTTACTCGGTTATCTTATAACAACGTGATTGTTTTTAAAGGATATTGTGAGTTTATAGCCCCACGTTTTACCTGTTTTACATATATTTTTGAGGTGAGAACATGCTTGTTTACAAATGCATTTACATGGTTGATTACCTGTTTGGTTTACATACTCATTTATATATCTCGCGAGGAGATACAATACTTGGTTTAATTTTTTGATCGTAAAAACCACAATAATTTATTTTAAGATTTGGGATTAGCGTTAAGTTGCTGAACTGTTAATTACTGGAAGGTGAAGCGACAGCGACATGTTTTTAAGATAGATCTATTTGGGATTGACAATCCTCGTGTGGGTGACTAGCTATCAATGGGAACGAAATCATTATACCATGTCGGATTCGATTGGATTGGCGGCTTATGCGGGGCCAAACAATCAAATGCCTTATTTTTTTTACAGAATGCCCAGGGTGTCCTTGAGGGGACAGTTATGTGGGTACACATTATTTCATTAATGCTGGGGGTTCTTGGACTGGGAACACCCACGATGGGAAATTTTCTTTATTACTGCTCCGGATGTTCTTGGAGGACACACCTACGATTGTGGACACTCTTACTATGCCTTGAATAAATGTGGCTTCTTAAAGGTCTACGTCGCAGTTTTTCATGTAATTAGAGTAATTGTATTCATTGTTTTATACTCACATGCATATTTACTGTACCTTGATAAAGTGCAATACATACTTGAAACATGTTGGTGACAATTAAATTGGTATTGCATTCTTATAAATTTTGGATAATGATTGGTACTTTTGGTGACATTAAATTGGTCTTGCTTTATTTATAAATCATTTGGGATAAGATTGGGTAATTTTGGTGACATAAAATTGTACGTGCACATTCTTTATAATTTATTGGGTTTTTTTACTCTGGTACTGTGATGTCACAGTGGATAAATACATTCATTTGAAACTTACATTCATATTTAAAACCAAACTATGAACTTACAAAAATTTATGTTGGACCGTTTTTAAAGCATGTTTCATCAGGTGATTGAGATAATTGGGCTTACTTGAAGTGCATTGGGGTCTATACATTCAAGCTTTTCATTATGATACAATTATGGGATAAATGTTATATCAATTTCAAGGAAATCAACGAGATTATTTTTCAAACGACACATTTAGAGGTCGTTCTCTTGTATCTAGCGCTGTGTATTATGAAGTAACTCCCCCGGACATTACTTGCAGCTGCGACCACTCGCATTTTTTGGGGTGTTACAGATTGGTATCAGAGCATCTGGTTTAGAGGAACTAGGTTGCATATTTTACCCTAGACTAGACTTGTTTTCACAAACATTGAATACTATAATTTTTTCAAAGTGCATAATACGCTATACTTGCTTATGTGCTTACATTACGTCTATATTTATTGAACTTTTTTCTGGGGATATGTTTCTCGGTGTTCATCACCCTCTGCAATCCCATCACCTATTTTGTACATAGTTATTGTCATTATGGTTGCTGTTGTTGGGTCCTGGAGTGTCCCGACTGATAAAACTTTATCCAATAGGTTTATTGCTAACTCACCTTAAACGTGATAATCTCATATAGAAATTGTAATAATTTTTTCCTCATTTTAATGGACGAAGCAGACTTGTGGGACATCATTTAGGGGGCTACATAGTACGATGACTTAGGTCGCGATACATCAAGTTCTGCCATGTTAGTTGGGTACTTACATCCTATACAGCCACGTTGATGTGATCATCTAAAACCTTACAGATAGTAGAAACGAGACTCCATCCTCGGACATTTAGAAACTTATACAAACATACTCACGCGACTACACCTTGTTCTTGAGGTTTTCACTATAATGAGACTTTCCCAATAACGCGGTTATACCAGTCATAAGATCTGTACTGATATATTTTGAGATACCCATTTTGATGGATTAAATATCCTGGACAAACCTAGCTAAAATTTTTGGTAGATTGAGAAGTGTAGAAACACCGAATTTTGCTGAATAAAGTTATCGGCGTCTTGTTTAGAACGAGTTTATTAAACCTTAAATCTTTTCTTGGTCATACAATCGGGTAACGCAAATTAAATCTCGGGACAAGATTTCTTTAAGGGGTAGGTACTGTAACATCCGGTAATTTTCGGAATTTTAAAGGACTATTTTAATCTTTGACTTTTCGAGTCTAACTGGACTTTTTGACTTTTGGTCATTTATTGTCACATAAAAGCGATTACCGCGTGACCGGTAAAATTTTCGGAACATAATTTAAATAATAAATCATATTTATTATTACATCTCTCACGTGCAAAGTTAATGTTGACTTATTTGAATTGAAAACGAAAAAGATATATGTATTCATGAGCTGACTTATCAAAAACAACCCACTAGATCACGTTTTCACGATTCGGACTCTAAAGCAATTTGATGTAAAACGACATTCCTGACAACTTTTTAGTTTTGCCCGAGAACCGAAAACAGTCAGAAGGTGACTAAAATGCCCTCGCAAAAATTTTAAACACAAAGCGTACCGACCCAAAATAATTAAATTTATATTCAGTTATCATAATTTATTAAATAAAAATTATTTAATAAATTAATTATTGTGTTATTCAAAAACGTTTGTTAGAAACGCAATTATTAAAGTTAAAATTTATTTTTACGGACAAAGTCTATTAGTAATATAGAAAATAAATAATAAACGTTTTAAATAAATTTTATAAAACGTTTACGAAAATTAGTCGAGTAAATACTCATTTTTATCGGAAAAATGATTTAGAAAACAATGGCGCAAGTTTCGTGCGTTGAATCATCCGTTAAGTCGTTCAAACGAGTCCCGAACCGCTTTTTATCGAAACTATATTAAAAAGTTACACTTTTTACCCTACACTATTAAACTCTTGTCACTTTCTTTAAAACTTTATATATATATTAAAAAGTTATATCATTTTATTTATATAAAACACACACAAGTCACATGTCTCTCTCCCTCTCCCCAATTTCCGGTAGCCCTTCCGGCCAGCCGCCGTCGGCCACCATGCCGTCGCCGCCGCCGGAAAACTTTTCCGGCGAGCGTTCCGGCCGAAACCAAAAATGGTTCTTATCGCCCGATCAATCCGATCCCCATAGTCACTCTCCTTCAAGCGTCGCCCCTCCTCCGGCTACCACCCCCGTCACCACCACAGCCACCATAAGGGTGCGTGTGGTATTATTTATAAACCAAATGGGTGCATTGGGTTGGCTGCTCCACAACCAAGGGTGCGTTTGTTTCGGTTTTAAGCACCGAAATGGGGTACGTTTGTTCGGGTCAGACACCACTCAAAAAGGGTGCGTTTGTCGTTGGTTTCGGGTCAGCAGCCAAAAAGAAGAAAGAAAGGGTGTGTTGGGTTCATTACACCGAGTAGGGTGCGTTTGATTTTGCACCACAGCGGGGTGCGTTGGTTTGTAGTTTGCACCAACGAAGGGTGCGTTTGGTTGTGTGGTTTTCAGCCGGCATAGGGTGCGTTGGATTTAATAACACCGAAGAGGGTGGGTTCGGTTTAAGGTTGTAACAGCAAGGAGGTGTTTGTTTGGTTTGTAAAACGCCACAAGGGCTGCGTTTGGCTTGTATTTCCATCAATTAGGGTGCGTTTGGTATGTTGCACAGTTTAGGGTGCGTTTGGCTGTGTAAAACAGCCTTCGGGCGTGTTTGGTTTGGTGGCAGCCCCAAAAGGGGAGGGGGCGTTTGGATCTGGATTTATGCAAAAGGGGGCTGTTTAGTTTAAGTTATAACAAAAAGGGGTGTTTGGTTTTAGGGTTAGCAACATATAGGGTGCGTTTGGCTTAACAGCCACGCACAAGGGTGCGTTTGGGTTTAGAGAAGACAACAAAGGATGCGTTTGGTTTAGTAGAAAGCGTAAAGGGTGCGATTGGTTTGGCAGAAACTCGTATAGGGTGCGTTTGGTTTAGAGAAGACAACAAGGGTTTGTTTAGTTTATACCTTGAGAATTAATAATAACACGAGATATATAAATTATAAACCGGATATATATTGGTGGTTTAAATTGGTTAAATAAATATGATGTTATTTATTTGGTTTAGTTTAGATATGGTAACAAATAAATATTATATTTTAAAACGCTCGAGTAATTGCAAAACGGATTGATTGAAAAAGGATTTAAGCTATATAGCTTTAAGGTTGTTTAAATTATAACTATACGATAATTCGTCCACGAACGAAAACTATACTTGTATAATGAGATAGACTGTTTTAGACACGACCAGTCGAAGAAACGAAATATAATTTATAAAATATTTACTTTATATTTTATAATGGTTATAAACTGTTACAAACATCAGTTGATTTAATTCGTAACGTTAAGACATGTGTCTACTTTTATTCAAAGTCTTTTTATTAATTAAATTGGTGTCAAAATAATTGGTTTAATTAACTACTCACACTTATTATATAATACCTGCAAGGTATTATATACTTTTTAGAAATCTTTGAATTGTTGTCTTTGTTATATAATTCACGGTATGAATTATATAAGAGTTATTTTTCATATGTAATATATAAAGGTTATATATATTACACACTTTGCGTTACTTTTCAATTTATATTATTTAACCAACCACCAAACCATTACAACTTGGAAACCTAAATCCTTTATCAACATGACGCGTTGAGGTGACTATCCATCAGAAAACCCAAATACATTATCCTAGGCTAGTGGGACTTAGCCGTTAAGATTAGTTGAAACTACTTGATCGAGCCGCTTCGTCTTCCGTTCGTGTTGTGCATATTAGATGCCTATCTGTCAATCGTTCTACATCATCAATGTAAGTTTATAGCCCCATGTTTTACTGGTTTTACATATATTTTTGGGGTGAGAACATGCTTGTTTACAAATGCATTTTATTCACATGATTGACTTATGCTTGTTACATGATCGTTTACAAAT
>BQNB010151891.1:0-15843 GCA_026074375.1 Tanacetum coccineum | reverse complement strand
TTTTTGTTAGTTATGGAAAGCCTGCACTTGTCGGTTCAAAGGGTGGTTGATACAGGCTTATTTTTAGGCATTACCATATGTCCGTCCATTCATCTTTCTCATTTGTTTTATGCGGATGATGCTATCTTCTTGGGACAATGGAGCGAGGGTAACATAAATGTAATTGTTAAGGTGTTGGATTGCTTCTATCGTGCTTCGGGTTTGCACATTAATATGAATAAAAGTAAGCTTAATGGAATTTCTGTGGACAATAGTAAGATTGTTCAGTAGGCTTCAAAAATTGGTTGTGGGCCTCTTAAAACGCCGTTTCTGTATTTAGGGGTTAAGAATTTTTGGTATAGATTTTAAAGTTTATGTATATATCACTGGTGATAAAATACCTAGTGGTTAGGGGTTTAGGGTTTTAGGTATATGGTTTAGTGGTAAGGGGTTTAGGGTTTTTGGTATAGATTTTAGTGGTTAGGGTTTAGGGTTTTTGGTATAGATTTTAGTGGTTAGGGTTTAGGGTTTTTGGTATAGATTTTAGTGGTTAGGGTTTAGGGTTTTTGGTATAGGGGTTTTGGTATAGGGTTTAGTGTTTTAGGAGGGGGTGTAGGGTTTTTGGTATAAGGTTTAGCGGTTAAGGGTTTAGGATTTTGGTATAGGGTTTAGTGGTTAGGTGTTTAGGGTTTTGGTATAGGGTTTAGTGGTTAGGTGTTTAGGATTTTTTGGTAATAGGAGAGTTTAATGACGAAGGGTTTAGGGTTTTTTGGTAAAGGTTTTTAGTTTATGTATACATCAACTTGTGAATTATTACCTTTTGGTTGGGGTTTAGGGTTTAGTGGGTTTAAGTTTAGGTTTTGGTATAAAGGTTTTATTGGTTAAGTGGTTTAAAGATTTTTGGTATAGATTTTAAAGTTTATGTATATTTCACTTGTGATATTATCCCTAGTGGTTAGGGATTTAGGGTTTTGGGTATACGGTTTAATGATTAGGGGTTTAATATTTTTGGTATATATTTTAAAGTTTATGTATATATCACTTGTGATATTATTCCTAGTGGTTAGGTGTTTTCATTTTTTGGTATAGGGTTTATTGGTTAGGGTATATAGGTTTTATGTGATGGAAATTTAAATTTATATATATATCACTTGTGATATTATACCTAAAGGTTAACGGTTTAGACTTTTTGGTATATGGTTTAGTTGTTAGGGGTTTATGGTTTTTGGTATAGAGTTTAGCGGTTAGTGGTTTAGGGTTTTAGTATAGGGTTTAGTGGTTAGGTGTGTTATAGAGTTTTTGTATGTAGTTAAGGTGATAAGGTTTAGAGTTTTTGTATAGATTTTAAAGTTATGTATACACATTGTGATATTATACCTAGTGGTTAGGGGTTAGGATTTTTGGCATGAGGTTTAGAGGTTAGGAGTTTAGAGTTTTTGGTATAGGGTTTAATAGTTAGGAGTTTGGGTTTTTGGTATTTATTTTAAAGTTTATGTATATTATCAACTTGAGATATTTATAAACCTAAAGTTTAGGGGTTTTCGAATTTTTGGTATTGGTTTAGTGGTTAGGGTTTAGGGTTATTGGATAATAGATTATTCAAATTTATGTAAATATCACTTGTGAATTATACCTATATTAGGGGTTAGGTTTTTTTAGTATAAGGTTTTAGTGATTAGGTTTAGGTTTTTGGTATAGGTTTAGTTGTGATAGGGGATGGTGGTTTAGGGGTTTTTTTTGCATAGCTTCCAAGCGATTAGATGGTTTAGGTTTTGGTATAGGGTTTAATGGTTAGTTGTTTAGGGTTTTTGATATAGTGTTTAATGGTTAGGGGTTTAGGATTTTTGGTATAGGTTTTAAAGTTTATTTATACATTACTTGTGATATTATACCTAATGGTTAGGGGTTTAGGGGTTTAAGGTTTTGTTATGGGGTTTAGTGGTTAGGGGTTTAGGGTTTTTTGTATAGATTTTAAAGTTAATGTATATATCACTTATGATATTATACCTAGTGGTTAGTGATTTAGAGTTTTGGATATATGGTTTAGTGGATAGGGGTTTAGGGTTTTTGGAATAGATTTTAAAGTTCATGTAAATATCACTTGTGATATTATACCTAGTGTTTAGGGATTTATTGTTTTTGGTATAGGGTTTAATGGTTAAGAGTTTAAGGTTTTTGGTATATATTTTAAAGTTTATGCATATATCACTTGTGATATTATACCTAGTAGTTAGAGGTTTAAGGTTTGGTATATGGCTTTTAGTGGTTAGGGGTTTAGGATTTTTGGTATAGATTTTAAAATTGATGTATATATCATTTGTCATATTATATCTAGTGGTTAGAGGTTTAGGGTTTTTGTTATGGGTTTAAAGTTAAATATACAACCACTTGAGAATTAAACCTTGTCGATGGGGTTTAGGTTTTTGTATAGGGTTTAAATGGTTAGGTTTAGGTTTTTGGTAATAGATTAAAAGTTATGATATAGACACTTGTGATATTATAACCTAGTGGTTTATAGGGATTATAGGGTTTGGTTATACGTTTAAATGTTAGGGTTTCAGGTATTTGGTAATATTATTTAAAGTTTAATGTATAAATCAATTGAAAATAGATATTCCTAGAGGTTAGGTGATATTAAAGGGTTTTAGGTATAGGTTTAGTGTTAAGGGTTTATGAGTTTTATGATAAGATTTTAAAATTTATGTATATAACACATGTCATAGTATACAATTTTTAAGGGTTTGGGTTTTTGGTATATGGTTTAGTAGTTAGAGGTTTAGGGTTTTTGGTATAGTGTTTAGTGGTTAGGGAGGGGGTTTAGTTTTTTTGGTATAGGGTTTAGCGGTTAGTGGTTTAGGGTTTTGGTATATGGTTTAGTGGTTAGGGGTTTAGAGTTTTTGGTATAGGTTTTAATGTTTATGTATACATCATTTGTGATATTATACCTAGTGGTTAGGGGTTTAGGATTTTGGGTATGAGGTTTAGTGGTTAGGGGTTTGGGATTTTTTGTATAGGGTTTAATAGTTAGGGGTTTATGGTATATATTTTAAAGTTTATGTATATATCACTTGTGATATTATACGTAAAGGTTAGGAGTTTAGGATTTTTGGTATATGGTTAGTGGTTAGTGGTTTAGGGTTTTGGTATAGGGTTTAATGGTTAGTTGTTTAGCGTTTTTGGTATAGGGGTTTTGGTATAGGTTTTAAAGTTTATTTATACATCATTTGTGATATTATACCTAGTGGTTAGGGGTTTAGGGTTTTGGAATGGGGTTTAGTGGCTAGGAGTTTAGGGTTTTAGGTTTAGATTTTAAAGTTAATGTATATATCACTTGTGATATTATACCTAGTAGTTAGTGATTTAGAGTTTTTGATATATGGTTTAGTGGTTTGGGGTTTAAGGTTTTTGGTATAGATTATAAAGTTTATGTATATATCACTTGTGATATTATACCTAGTGTTTAGGGATTTATTGTTTTCAGTATAGGGTTTAATGGTTAAGGGTTTATGGTTTTTGGTATATATTTTGAAGTTTATGTATATATCACTTGTGATATTACACTCGTTGGTAAGGGGTTTAAGGTTTTTGGTATAGAGTTTAGTGGTTAGGGGTTTAGGGTTTTTGGTATAGATTTTAAAATTTATGTATATATCACTTGTCATATTATATCTAGTGGTTATGGGTTTAGGGTTTTTGGTATAGAGTTTAGTGGTTAGGGGTTTAGGGTTTTTGGTACAAGGTCTAACGGTTAGTTGTTTAGGGTTTTGGTATAGGGTTTAGTGGTTAGGTGTTTAGAGTTTTTGGTATAGGGTTTAATGGTTAGGGGTTTAGAGTTTTTGGTATAGGTTTTAAAGTTTATGTATACATCATTTGTGATATTATACCTAGTGGTTAGAGGTTTAAGATTTTTGGTACGAGGTTTAGTGGTTAGAGGTTTGGGGTTTTTGTATAGGGTTTAATAGTTAGGGGTTTATGGTATATAATTTAATGTTTATGTATATATATCACTTGTGATATTATACTTAAAGGTTAGGTGTTTAGAATTTTTGGTATATGGTTAGTGGTTAGGAATTTTGGTATAGATTTTAAAGTTTATGTATATATCACTTGTGATATGATACCTAGTGGTTAGGGGTTTAGGGTTTTGGTATAGGGTTTTTGTATAGGGTTTAGTGATTAGGAGTTTAGGGTTTTTGGTATAGGGTTTAGTGGTTAGGGAGGGGGTTTAGGGTTTCTGGCATAGGGTTTAGCGGTTAGTGGTTTAGGGTTTTGGTATAGGGTTTTTGTATAGGGTTTAGTGATTAGGAGTTTAGGGTTTTTGGTATAGGGTTTAGTGGTTAGGGAGGGGGTTTAGGGTTTCTGGCATAGGGTTTAGCGGTTAGTGGTTTAGGGTTTTGGTATAGGGTTTAATGGTTAGTTGTTTAGCGTTTTTGGTATAGGGTTTAATGGTTAGGGGTTTTGGGGTTTTGGTATAGGTTTTAAAGGTTATTTATACATCATTTGTGATAATATACCTAGTGGTTAGGGGTTTAGGGTTTTGATATATGGTTTAGTGGTTTGGGGTTTAGGGTTTTTGGTATAGATTATAAAGTTCATGTATATATCACTTGTGATATTATACCTAGTGTTTAGGGATTTATTGTTTTCAGTATAGGGTTTAATGGTTAAGGGATTAAGGTTTTTGGTATATATTTTAAAGTTTATGTATATATCACTTGTGATATTACACCCGTTGGTAAGGGGTTTAAGGTTTTTGGTATTGAGTTTAGTGGTTAGGGGTTTAGGGTTTTTGGTATAGATTTTAAAATTTATGTATATATCACTTGTCATATTATATCTAGTGGTTATAGGTTTAGGGTTTTTGGTATAGAGTTTAGTGGTTAGGGGTTTAGTGTTTTTTGTACAAGGTCTAGCGGTTAGTTGTTTAGGGTTTTGGTATAGGGTTTAGTGGTTAGGTGTTTAGAGTTTTTGGTATAGGGTTTAGTGGTTAGGGGTTTAGAGTTTTTGGTATAGGTTTTAAAGTTTATGTATACATCATTTGTGATATTATACCTAGTGGCTAGGGATTTAGGGTTTTGGATTATTAATTAATTTTTTATTATTTTTTATATATAATTATTATAATTATAATAATATTTTTTTAAAATATTTTTTTTTAAAAATTTTATATAAAATTTATAAGTGATAATTTAATTTTAAATTATTTTATATATTAATTTTTTTTATATATTTTTAATTATTAAAAAGATATAAATTAATTTTATATTATTTTATTTTATAAAATAAATTCTATTATTTATTTTTTAAATATTAAGAATATAAGTATTTAAATTAATTTTTGTTTTTAAATTTTTAATAATAATATATTTTATTATAATAAATAAGTATTAAATTTATAAATAGGAATATTTATTATATTATTTTATTTATAAAATATTTTATTTATATTTTTAAATAATAAATTATAAATTTTCTTTAAATAAATATTTTATGTATTAATAAATAATTTAATATTTTTATTAATTAATAGATATTAGATATATATATTATTATATGTAGATATTAATATATGATAATTAGAAATAATATAATTTTTAATATTATTTAATTTTTATATATAATTTATTCTATATAAATATTTAAATATTATATTTTATTTTATAAATATTTTATTATATATTATTTAATATTTATTTTTTTTATATTACTATTTTATTTTTAATTGATATTTTTATTAAAATTAATTTAATAATTTATATTATAATTAATATTTTAAAAATTATTATATTTATTAGATATTGAATAATTAAATGTATTAAATTAAAATTAATGATTATAATTTTTATTTTATAATATTAATTATATTTATTATTATTATATATATGTAATTTTATTTTTTATTTTATATAATTTTAAATTTAATATTTTTTTATAATAATAATTTTATATTAATAATTTATGAATTTTATTTTTAATATTAATTATATATATAGAATTTTATGTATTTTTTAATATATTATTTTGATAAATTTAATAGTATTTTTATTGTTATTAATTTATATTATAATTATTTATATTTAAAATTTAATTTTATTTTTTTATATTTTATTATATTTATATTTAAATTTTTATATAATGAATTATTTGATAAATTTATTTTTATATTTTTAATTAAAATATTATATTATAATTTTATAATATATAATTTTATTTTTTATTTAATTTATATTTTTTAAATTTTTTATTTTATTAATTATATTTTTCAATTTTAGGATTATTAATATATTTTTAATATTTATATTAAATTTTATTATATAATTTATTAAATAAATTTTTTTAATATTTATTTATAAATATTAATTTATAATTTTATAAAATTTATAATAAATATAAAATATAATTATTTAATATATAAAATTTAATATTAGTTTATTTTAATATTATATTATTTATTTTTAATCTATAAATAAATATATAATTTTTATATTTTAATATATTATATGTATATTTAATTATTTATTATTATTTGTATTTTTTTTTTATTTTAGTTTATTGATTATTATTTATAAATCTTTTTATTTATTTTTATATTAGATTATAATAATAAATAGTTTAATTATTATTAAATTATTATTTGTGTTATTTTTGTTTATTTTTATTTTTATTTTATATTTATAAAATATATTTTTTATATATATTTTTAATTTAATTAATTATTAAATTATAATAATTAATATAGTAATTAAAAATTTTTTAATATTTTTTATTTAATTATATATTTTTTTAATTTAAATTTAATTAATTTAGATATAAATAATTTTTATTTTTAATTAATTTAAATTAATTTTTTTTTTTATTTTATTTATTTTAATTATATTTATATTAATTTTTTTTTAGATTAATTATATTTTATTGTAATAAATATTAATATTTATAAAATTTTTATAAATATTTAATTATTTATTAATTTATATTTTATTTATATTATTATAATATTTTTTTTTTTATTTTTTATAGTTATATATTAAATTAATATTTAAATTATTTTTATATTATTATAATATTATATTAAGATTTTATATATAATTTTTATATTTAAATTTATATTTTTTAATATTTATATTATTAATATATTAATAATAATAATTATTAAAATAAAATTATTTTTTAGTTGTATTATTTATATATGCAATTAATTTATTATTTTATTTTATTAATTTTTAATTTTATTAATTTAATAAATTTATTTTTAATTATTATTATAAAATTTTTAAATTATATATTTGGTTTCATAGATTAATATTTTATTAATAAATATATTTTATTTATTATTTTTTTTTATTTTTTATTTTTTGTAATTTATTAATTATAATTTTTTTTTTAATTTAATTGTATAAATAATATAAAATATAAAGTTTATTATTTATTTTAATTTAATTAATATATAATAATTTATTTATATTTTATTATATTATTTAAATTTTTATAAAAGATAGTATATTAAATTTAATATAAAATATTTTATTTTTTTTATTATTAATATATATATAAATATTTTTTTTTTTAATATTATTTTTAATATTTTTAAAGTTTTATAAGATTTATATAATTAATTATTATTAAAAATATAAATTATGTTTAAAAATAATATTTTAATATTATTATTAAAATAATAATTTTATTTTTTAAATTATTTATATAGATGTAAATATTTATATTTATTTTTTTTAGGTTTTATATTATTTTAATAATTCTTATAGAATATTTTTATTTAATTATTATTTATTTTTTTATTTATGATATTAATTTAAAAATTAATTTTTATATTAATTATTTATTATTATTTTTTTAATTTTTATATTTATTATTTTATGTATTTATTTATTATATTATTTATTATTTTATATTAATTATAATTTGTATATTTGAAGTAAAAAATTTATAATTATTAAAATTATTTTTTTATTTTTAAATATTATATATATATTATAAATATATTTTATATTTTTATTTTAACATAATATAATAATTATATGAAATATTTTTTTTTTTATTATATTTTATAATATTTATTTATTTAATTATTATTTAAATTTATTTATATATTTATTTGTTATAATTAGTTTATTTATATAATATTTTAATTATAATATTATAAATTATAGTTGTATTTTCTTAGTTTAAGATTTTATTAATATTATACTATATTATTTAATTTATATTGAATAATTTTTAATATATATATTAAATATTATTATAATTATAATATTTTAATGGTTAATTAATTTTAATAATTTATTTAGATTATATATATATTTAATTTTTATTATTATTTTTTATTAATTAATATATTATTAATTATAATTATATATAATAAATATATATTTTATTTTAGTTTAGATTTTATAATAATAATATTATTTTTATTTTTTTTTATATATTTCATATAATATTTTTAATTTATTAATTTTTATATATATTTTATTATATATTTTTATTTTTAATGTTTTAATTAATAGAATATATATATTTTTTTTTATTAATTAATTTTAGATATAATTTTATTATTTAAATTAATTTTTTTTTTATAATTTTAAAATTTTTTATTATTATATTTTTTTTAATATTATATTCTTTTTTATTTTAGTATATATATTTACATTTAAATTATTTTATAATTTAATTTTTATATTTATTTTATATTTCATTTAATTAAATATATAGTCAATATTAAATATCTATTATATTTTTAATTTTATTTTTTTTATATAATTTATAGTTTATTAATATAATAATTTTTAGTTTTAATATTATTTTTTTTTATTTTTTGTTTTATTAATTCTTAGTTTATTATATATATTTTTATTAGATATTTTATATTTTAGGTTTTTTTGAAAATAAATTTATATTTGTTATTAATTTTTTAAAGTAAATTTATTTATAATATTTTTTTTTTAATTATATATTTTTTTTTATTAATTTTATTATAAATATTTAAATTATTATATTATAATATTTATTAATAATTAATATTATTTTATTAATTATATAATAATTTTTTTTTAAATTTTATTTATTTATTTTTATTTAATATTTTATATTTTTATAATTTATTAATATTTATAATATTTTATTTATATTATTTTTATATATTTATTATTATTATATTATTTAATTTTTTTATATTATTATTAATTAATATTTAATATTATTTAAATATTTTTGTTTTTATATATAATATATTTAATTTATATTTTATTTATTTTATCTTAATTTTATTTAAATTATATTTATTTAATTATTAAATATTTAATATATTATTTTAAATATTATAATTTAATTATATTAGTTAATAGTTAGTTATTATTTTTTTAATTTAATAGTAAAATTAAATATATATATAAATAAGTATTTATTTTTTATTTTTAAATTATATTTTATATTTTATTTTTAATTTATATTAAAATATATTTTTATGTATTTATTTTATTATAAGTTAATAGGGTTTAATATTTATTTTTATATTTTTTTATTTTTTTTATTTTATTTTACATTTATTAATTAATATATATTTATTATTATATATTTTTTTTACAATTTTATTTTTTTATAATTTAAAGTTTTTATGATATTTAATTTATATTTTTAATATATAGTATTAAGGTTTTATTTTATTTTAATATTTTTATATAAAATAAAATTTTTATTATTTTATATATTTTATATTAAATATATATATTTTTTTTATTTTAATTATAAAATTTTTTAATTATATTAAATATATTTTTTTAATATTATTATTTTTTCTATAATTATTTTATTATATTATTTAAATATATTTTTATTTATTTATTTAATTTTTTTTTTTTATATTTATTATTTATATTTTTTATTTTTATTATATTATTTAAATTTAATTTTATTATTTATTTTTTAAATTATAATTATTTATAATATTTTAATTATTTATAAGTTATAAATTATATTTTATTTTATAATATATTTATGTTTTATTATATTTAATATTTTTTTAATTTTAATATCTTAGAGATTTTTTATTTAATAATGTATAAATTATACCAATTTGTATACTTTTAATATTTATTATTATTTTTTAGATTTAATTTTTTTTTATTATATATTTATATATTATTATAATATAAAATTATAAAGTATAATTATAATTAATTTTATTTTATTAATGTTATTATATTTTTATTTATTAAATTAAATATATATATTATATTATAATTTTATTATTATTTATAAAAAATATTTATATAATTAATAATTATTTAAATAATTAATTTTAATTTCATAAATATTATATTTTTTAATAATTTATTTAATTAATTGTATGTAAATTTTATATTAATAATACTTAATGTTTTTATATGTTTATATAATTTTTTAAATATATTATTTTATAAAATTGTATTTTATTTTTAATTTTATTATATTCATTAATTTTTTTAATTATTATTTTTATTATTATAATTATATTTTAAAATTTATAAATATAAATATAATTATTAATGATTTAATATTTATAATATAAATTTTTAAATATATTATTTATTTTATTTAAAATTTAATTATTATATTTTAGTTTGAATTAGTTTTTTATATATATTATTTTTATTTATTTTTAATATTTTATAATTTAATTATAGTTATTTTTTAATATAAAAAATATAATAATTATATAAAATTTTATTTATATAGTTTTTATATTTATTATTATTAATTAATTATATATTTTTATTTATATATTATTATATTTATTTATAGTAATTTATTAATATTTAATTATATATAATTATTTAGTATTTTTTTAAATTAGTAATAATATAATTTTGAATAAATATTTGTATATAATTTAATAATAATAGTTTTATTAATTTTATATTATTTTTATAATTTATTATAATTTATAATATTTTATTTTTTTTTTTTTAATTAAATATTTTTATATTTTAAATTATTAGATTTTTTATATTTTAGATATGAAAGTTTAATTATTTATAAATTATTTTAATAATAAAAATAATAATTAGTATTTTTTAATGTTATAAATTTTAATTTAATTTATATTTTTTAATTTATTAATATAAATTTTTAGTTATTATTTTAGATTTTTATGTATATGTATTTTTAATATATATATTTAAAAAAATAAGATTTATTTTTTATTAATATTTTTTATATTTTTTTATATATAATTAGAATTTTATTTTATTTTATTTTATAGTTAATTAATTTATTAATTTTATAATTTATATTTTTTTTATATATAATAATTATATATTTTTAATTTTTGTATTTTTTTAATTTGTTATTTTTAATTAATTTTTGTGTTTTTAATAAATATTTTTATTTTATAAATAAATTATAAATTATAATTATAAGTGTTAAATATTAGTATTATTAAATTATATATTTTTTAATTAGGATTTTTTATTTTTTTTAATTTAATAATGTTATTTTTTGATTAATACTTTATAATTATTACATTATTTGATGTATTATTAATTTAATAAATGACTAATTTATGTATTTTAAATTTTTATTTATAAATATTATATAATTATTTTCTTAAATATAATTAAAATTAAATTTAATTTATATTTTTTTTTTTTTATTATTTTATAATTAATTTGTTATATATAATTTAACTTTTTTTTAAAAATAATTAAATATAATATTATAATTAGTATTTTTTTTATTATAAATATTATAAAAAATTAGTATTATTTAATTTATCTTTATATTATTTTATATTATTATAATTATTAATTATATAATTTCTCAATAATATATTTTTTTTAATATAATTTTTATTTATTATTTTAGTTATTTTTAATTATATAAATTTAAATATTTAAATTTATATAAATTTTTTTTATATTTTAAAATATTTATTAATTATTTGTAGTATGTTTTTTAATTATTTTATTAATTAATTTAATAATTGATAATTTTTATAAATTAGTTTAAATTTTTTTTATATATTATTTATATGATTTTATTTTATTAATATATAGATTTAATTTATTATAATATATTATAATATTATAATAATATAATTTTTAATTATTTTAAGAGGGAATTTATATTTTTATATTTATTTTAAATATTTTTTAATTTTAAAATTTATTTTTTTTTTTAATATTTAAGTATTATTATTTTATATTTAAAAGATAATTATTATTTTTTATTTGTTATTATTATTAATTAGGTTAGTTATATTTTATGTTTATTTTTAAAAAATTTTTATTATATAATTAAATATATTATAATTAGTTAATATATATTTTTTAAATATTTATAAATTTAATATAATTTTTTTTTATATTTAAATTATATAAATTATTATATTTGTATTTAAATAAATAATAGTTTAGTTATTATATAATTAGGTTCTTAAAGTTTATGTAATACATCATATTGTGATAAAATCCCAACGAGTGCAACTTGCAAACGGGCTTTTAATGTCTGAGGTGATAAGTTGTAACTGGGGATTAAGTGTTGAATAAGTTAATCTGTGGATACGCACGAACTGAATAAATTGCGTAAATGTACACACAAAAATAGAGCAACAAATAACATCACTACTTTGCAACAAAACGCACAGGAAATTGTGTTTAAATAATAAAATAGGTTATCCTGGATAATATCCGGTACCCGTTGTATAAAGTGGGTAAAAATGGTAAATACAAAACCCGAAACGCTGACTCCACCCAAGTACTCAAACACCCACGTAGGAACTTTCAAACGTATAAAGAAATTACACGATCATGAAAACACTAGTCTACTTTGATTAAACTTCCAAAAAAGTTACGTGTCTCCCCTAAACCTATGTGTTACTGCCTTGTTAATAACAATTGATAAAACTTCCACTCTCGTGAACCACTCTCAGCCTTTCTCCGCCCTTCTCCTTTCCCTGATCGTTTGACTATAACCCTCTCTCTCTGTTCTCCTCTCTCACTTTGCTACTGCCTCATACTATATTCTCCCTCTGAACTGTAATTTAAACCCCACGCGTTTTAATACCTCAAGACTGCAACCCACCTTTTAAACATTAAAAAATGACATATTAAACTCTAGTAAACTGTCGATTAAACTTCTTCATCTGCTTCCTACTCTTTGTTTTGTTTAAAAACCACCACCCCCCCCCCCCCAAACCCCCCACCCCCCCAAACCCACCTACTCGGATCCCATAACCCCCCCAATCCCCCAACCCCACTCCCCCAGTCGCCCCTCCTCCCACCCCCCTCCCCACTCCCCCGCAACCCCCCCCCCCACTCCCAACTCCCCCAACCCCCCCCCCCCACCGCACCCTCCCCTCTCCTTAGAAAAAAAAAAAAATAATTACAACTACTTGGCAAAAAATCCCCAACCCCGCCCCAAACGCCCTAACTCTCATATCACTCGACACCAACCGCCTTTTATACTCCCTAAAGTATGACTCAACCACACAGCCACCCCCTAATATCAACCAAAAAACCCAAAACATCAAAAATAATCAGCACCAAACACCACAGCCCCCACCACTAAACACCCCAACCAACCATACCCAAAAACACACTGCCTGTGCAAAACAAACACAACCCCCACTCCAACACACCACCCTACTGATTACTAGCAAAAACTATAAAAAAAGAAATTACACAGTAAAAAACCTATAAACATAATCTTTCTGAGTTAAACTGTAAATAAATTACACGCACACCCAAGATTAACTGCCTCCCAACACATCTACCCGCCCCCCCCACCACCCTAAAACCATACATCACCTATCCAAAGTATCAACGAACTACCAACCCACCATTATTGACTTGCGTTATTTACACTCACATACCATCTCTAAAAAAGACCAACAGGAAATATCCCCTCAGGCTTATATAAATAATAATAAAAAATTACACGCCGCCCGTTCGCACCCCTTTAAAGAACGATTGTCATGCTCCCCTTTGTCAAACAGCACCAACTCATTCTACAAAAAAATAATTAAGGACCAAAAAATATAAAAAAAAAATTATAATATAAAGAAAAAAAAAAAATACCACCAAAACCATAAACATAAACAAACACCCCCAAAATCACAACACCCACTTCCTAACTTTTCACTTGAAAAATGTATTACACCGTAAACTATTAACTCTGCGAAACTCTCCCGTGTGAAAAACAAACTAGCTCCACCACCCCGCAACGTTAAAAACGTTGAACGTGGTCCCCCCACCGTGATTAACACCCCCATTAAAAAAACCAGCACACACATGACAACTCAGAGACATTCTGAAACGATATATAAACCCCCTCTTGAGAAACTACACACCTCACGTTTAAGATCTCCTAGTAAACTAATAAAACTTTTTTAAAATAAAATTACACTCTCCTTTACCCCCACTCACCCCCTCGCTCTCCACCACATCCCTCCCCTGTAATAGAAACCACTATTTAACTCCAACCGCTCCCCAAACCCTAGCTAGAAAAGAGCGTACAATCCGCTCAAAAACAGACACACTCCTCCCATTTCTACTCCCGCCGGCCAAATGAATAGCAAAACACCCACCGAGTAACTTTGTCATAAAACCCCTTTAAAAGAAAATTACACCCATGAAACGATTATCATATCACTGATAGATAACGTATGAAAACGGAAGAAATCGTTTAAAAACTACCGAAAATAGACCAAACGTGTGAAAACAGACAAAAATTGACTGAAATGTATGAAAATGGGCAAAAACGTAAAAAACAAACGAAGACGGACTGAAACATATGAAAACGGACGGATAAATCAGAAAACGACAAAAAATGGACGAAAACGTGCGAGAATAAAAGAAAACGTGTGAAAACAGACGAAAATGTACGAAATCAAGCGAAAACGCGCGAAAGCAGACCGAAACCCGCAAACGCTGACTGAAACGCGCGAACGTTGTTTGAAACGCGCGAACCCTGTCCGAAACGCGCGAACGCTGGCCGAAACGCTCGAACGCTGGTCGAAACGCGCGAACGCTGGCCGAAACGCTCGAACGCTGGTCGAAACGCGCGAACGCTGACCGAAACGGGCGAACACAGGCCGGAACGAGAGAACGCTGGCCGAAACGCGCGAAGAACGTGCGAACGCTCGCCGAAACGCGCGAACGCTCGTCGAAACGCGCGAACGCTCAATGAAACGCGCGAAAGCTCGCCGAAACGCGGAACACTAGCCGAACGGGCGAACGCTGGCCGAAACGCGCGACAGGCAGCGAAACGCGCGAATGCCGGCGAAAATGCGCGAATGCCGGCGAAAACTTACGAATGCCCGCGAAACGCGCGAAAGCCGACGAAAACACGCAAATGCGGACGGAAGCGTAAAAAAATGGCCAAAACTGGACGAAACCGTGTAAAAACGTGTGAAAACGAAACAAAAATGTGCGAAAGCGGACAAAAACAGAAGAAAAAGTGTGAAAACAGACGAAAACGTATGAAAACGGATGAAAACGTAAGAAATCGTGCGAGGACATAAGAAAACGTGCGAGAACGTCTAAAAAAGAATGAAAATGCGCGAAAACGTGTGAAAACAAACCGAAACACGCGAACGCGTACAAAAACGTGCGAAAGCCGATGAAAACGTATGAAAATGTACAAAAACGTATAAGAACGTAAAAAAACGTAAAAAACGTAAAAAAAAGTTAAAAACGTAAAAAACATAAAAACGTAAAAAAACATACAAAATGTCAAGAAGGTTAATTAATTGTAATTTGGGCAAAATTTGCCAACTTTACAAATAATAAGGGAGTGGTTAGTGTGAGGTTTAGTAAATTTACACTTTTGGTCCCTCAATGTTTTTTTTAATCTTAAATCTTGTCTTTTTAATCT
>BQNB010151890.1:0-13404 GCA_026074375.1 Tanacetum coccineum | reverse complement strand
TTTGCTCTGGGATAGCCAATTCTTCATTGTAAACAAGATGAATTGATAACCTTATAGTTTTGAGTAAACTATCAATGGATTTAATTTGTCTTTACACAAAGCCGTTTGCTTTTGGACTAGTCAATGCTTCATTATTATAACATGGTGCATTGATAACCATATAGTTTTTAGCAAACTATCAGCTATCAACAGATTTGATTAGTCTTTACCAAAAACTGTTTGATCCTGGACTAGCCAACTCTTTACCAATGAAGCAAGGTGAGTTGAAAACCCTACAATTTTTGGTAAATTGTCAACCATAAACGGATTTTCGGTCCAGGCTTTCGTGCGAAGTCTATGATGTTTGATGACATTGTTTCTAGGTCTTTTTTATGGATCCGATCTAGAGTTAGAATTAATTTTTCTTGGATTGAGTGGTTTAAAAACCCTGATCTAATTTCTTTTAAGCGTCTAGCATCTTACTAGTTTTTTTTATAAAAATTGCCGTTCTAAAAAAATCAGGGGCTTGGGGAATATATATGTTGTTGATATGAAGAGTTTTGCATACTTTTTTCCTTAACAAAAAAACATGTAACGTTTTTATTTGTGGTTGTTCTAGATCATGTAGATTTTATTCGAATGACCCTTTTATGAAAATTTCATTTGAATGATATACAATTTTGAAACATTTACCTATTAAGAATAACTACATGATGTTTTTGAGATTAGTATATTTTGATATACAATTTTGTTAATCTTGCTCAAAAATTATTTATTATATTTAAAGAAATGATAGATGCGGTGAAGTGTACATATTTTTATGTGTTGTTGTAAGGAATGACATAGAAAGTGATAAGGCTTGATGTTATTAGCTTTTGAAAGTTAAAAAAAAAATTCTTATCATACTTTACTACTAGGATTTTTTATTTGTTGTACTTGTGAGATGCATCGTATCCCCACTATATTGTACTATTTGATCATCCACTAAACCTTCTTATAAAATCACTTAGACTTTTAGACCTGTTCGATAAACAAGATAGTTTCATGATAAAAACGCGTATTTAATAAATGCCATGCGTTTTTATATCAGTATAAAAAATCAAACACAAAATAAATAACAATATATGTTGAAAATAAGGATTTCTGCTCGTACTTTGTCGCGGAGCGCTTGTGGCCGATAATTATACGATATTGTAACATGTGTTGTAAGATTATTATTTTAAAACTAACATCGGTTTCGCTGCCTTAACTATAAAGCATCGCCAGTAATTTTAAACAACCACGACATCACATGCACAATGAATACATCGAAAGAAGTAATTAGCTACATCTAAAGGATTTCGATGAACATAAACAATAAATCTATAATCTGCACGGAATCTAAAAAAAGTGGATGAATCAGCTGTGTCCACGAACGTGGTAAGAAACACTGCATCTGGAAAGGGCCATTAAATTTTGCATCAACACATTTAGTGCACATAACTACAACATATAAACCTAAGCAACGAAAAAAAATGAAGTTCGGACGCTAACTATTACAAAAACCAATGCTATTGTCAAATAACTTATAACCATGAAGTGAAGACCCCCACAATTTACGGTCTATCAATTGATGTAATATTTTCTTGGTTTGTAAGATACATATAAAGTTACGCATGACCGGTTTTCATTCCCGCTCGTCTCCTGTTCTTGATGATATCCTATTGGCAACAGTCAGTAAACACACATACGACACTTATGACAAAAATATTAGGAAGTGCTCATATCATATCAAATAATTATACGGCCGAAGACACCTATTACAAAACTATTAGGAAGTTCTCATATCATATCAAATAAGTATACGGTCGTTAATTATATTAGTTTACATTTCATGAAATCGGTTGACGATCGTTAGATAATCCGTTAGACGCATTATTTAATATAAAGGCTATTTAATTAATGTGTAATGGGCATGTTAATTAACCAAGTCCAAAAACAATATGGATAGTCCATATTGAGAGAGGGGTGGCCAGCCTATGACAAAAGAAAGGAAAGAAAAGATTTAGCTTGTTCCTTAATTTGTTTGTATTGCATTAGGAATGTCTTGAACTAACCATATAAATACAAAGCCCTTAGAACAAGTCTAGAATCTTTTCGTCTCCTCTTTTATCCCTAAAAACGATCAGCCCCTAAATCCTTTAGGGTTTCTTAATTGATTTATATAAAACACAAAACCGTGAGTTCGTCGTTTATCGTGAACAAGAGAACTAGCATTCGGGTTGTATTGCATTACGTGTAGTGTGGACTATTCCTCAGAGGTCACCTACTTTAATGATTTAATGTGTTTCGTGGGGGTTTTGAAATGAACTGTGAGTTTCGTCGTTTATTGTAACAATAGAACTAGTATATGGTTTGTATTACATGACATGTAGTGTGAACTATTCCAGGTCACCTACTTTGGTGACTTATGTGTTTCAGGGATTTTGACATGAACAAGGTGTGCTTTTGCCGACATTTTTTTTCTTATTTTAAATATAGTTGTTTGGATGTAGTAAGAGGGCTAACCACAAAAAATAAAAAGCAATAACACGACGTGATGATGCTAATCCTTTTAAATCCTCAAGAAGAATCGAACCAAGAAGAGGATGAGAGGAATAAAACATACAAAGTCGTTCCTCTCGCTCACAATCATGATTTGTCAACCACTCTGCCGTTCTATTAACTTACCGATAATGGTTTTCAAGTTTCACTTCCCTCCCAAGTAATCCAAAAAGATTAGTAAATCGTGACATTTTTGCACACTTTAAACTGCAGGGTTGTGGTGGAGAATCTCACCCTCCATTGAACGAACCACCACCTAAAAAATTTCACCTTAATTATTACTGCTTTATATTATTAAAAACATGGACGTTGAAAAATCGATGAAGTTTAATTATGTTCGTTAATCAATCGACGAAAACACACCAAAGGATGAAGTTTAATCATGTTCGTCAATTAAACGGTGAAAAAAAATTATTGATCAGTTCACGCATTTGGAGTGTCATGGTGTACTAGCTAAAGTGATTTGATTCGCCTGGTATAACTAATCAATCTTTTCAAGTCGATCGATGTTGATGTTGAAATATTCTATCACTAAATCATGGAGTATATAAATAGAAATTTCATTTCAACAAATATAGAAACTTTAACTTTTCTATCATAAAATAAGTGCATATTATCATATTCTAGCCGTTTATTTGCGTGTTGTAGCAACCGGATACCCTACAATTTAAAATATATACAATCAAACGATATGCGAAAAATAGTTACGGCATCAATATAATTATCATCTTACAAACGTATATATTAAAATAATAATATCATTACGAAATGAAATATACTCTAAAATACACACAAATACCCTCTTACAAGATATTGACACCCTCGTTATTCACATTTATCTAGTTTATTGATAGGAAAAGAGAGTTTTTTTACCCTTTTTTGCTCTGTATTTTATGTCTTTTAATACTTTGACTTATCAAACTTTATATGTTTTGTTTCACATTTTTAATTTTATAGTTTTATAACAAAATCAAAATATAATAATAAAAAAATAAGGAAGGTGCCAACATCCATATAGGAGGGTACGGATAACTTTTGACTTTTTTTTAATTAGAATGCAATTTGTTTGTAATTTTTGGTTTTCCTTCAAAAAAGTTAGAATGTGAATTTGTAATTATGTATGACATTGTGTATGTATGTATAGTAGCTTAAAGGTTGTAATTAGAAAATCGTTCAATGAATTATTTGATGCAAAAGTGTTAACTTAAAAACTATTCAAAGAACACATTTTTTAAGTTTAATTTCAACATAAATATTAGTTTATTGGTTTAAATAAACTATTCAAAAAACTATTCTGTTGGAGGAAGGCTTACTCTTTTAAAGTCGGTTATTGAGTCGACACCTATTTATAATATGTCCATCTATAAGGTTCCTAAGTCGGTGTTACAAACGATGGAGTCCATACGTAGAAATTTTTTCAATGGTGTTCAATGCGACGAGAGGAAAATAGTGTAGATCAAATGGGGGCCAAGGTTCTTGCGTCCAAAAGTATGAGAGTTTAGTAGTCTCAAGATTTTTAATGCTTAACTAGTTCGCTCCTTATCAAATGGGCGGTTTGGAGATTCATAAATCACGGGATAAGATACATTGATGAGTCGTCACAATCATGTTCTATGCATGGCTGCTCCTTATAGATAAATTATCTCCATTCATTACTCGACTTGGAAATCTATTATTCGGGAGGCTGCATATGCTTAAAGATCGTGGTGTTGACCTGAATTCCGTCTCACTGTCCATATTCGTGTGGGTAATGGTTTTTCGCATGCAATATTGGAATGAAGTTATGGATGGTGACACTCAACTCGAGTTATTTTCCTCCGATTTATTCTTTGAAATTAATAAAGATTGGTACTGTTGCTTGATAAACTGCAATACCTCCGGTTACCTCCTCTCTTCGTCGTTCTGTTAGAGGAGGGGTTGAGATCTTCTCAATTACTCTTCTTCAAAACATATATCTGAAGGGAACAAGTTGTATAATATGGAGGATAGATGAGGTGTGAGATTTAACCCGGGGAAGGGTTGTTATTTCCGGGTCAAAGATGTTCGCATACTTCTTGATGAATGTTTCCTTGCCGAAAGCCCCTGACTGCTACTCTATGGATAAAATATGATCCAATAAAAATAAATATTTTTGCTATGGAAGGTTTTCCTACCCTGTATTCGGATAGGCCTACTCGATCCAAAATACAACATCGTGGTGTCTTAATTTTCAGATCTTTTATGTCCGCCTTTGCTCCTCTGCTCAGGCAGAATCCTCGCACTGTTACTTCAGGTTGCAGATGGCTACGTATAACGTCAGGCTCGTATGCCGCTGGTGGAATCTATCATGGACGCCCTTGGTTCATATGCTGATTGGCTTAATTGGTTCAGTCCATCAGATAAGCTCTAAAGTTTAAAATGATTTGCTGGAAGGAGATCTTTCTATAACTTGGTGGAGTGTAATGGATTTTCTAATCAAGTTGCTCTTCCACGTCGAAAGCCCCTCGTAAGAGATTTTATTTGACGATATTGTTTCGCGCTCTTTCACTTGTGCATATTCTAATGTGTAATTGTACTTTTAGTTGGGATAGTTGGTTGCAACACCCCTATTGGTTTAAATATGCTCAACTTTTTTTTGTAAACATGGTTTTTGATTTTTTGGCCGACTAATTCACGAGGTTTAAACTCACCGTCACACAGACTCAAACAAGTTAAAACCTTCCCTTTTCAAGAGGTTGACATGATCACTTCAAAATTGTTTGCACTTAGTAAGAATTAAACTTAAAACCTCACACACTTTAAAATGATACGTAATAACAAACTCTTTTACTAATAAGCCACCTTTGAGTTAACAATTCAAAATAAGTTTCATGCTATAAATGTATTATAGATACTACTAACTTATATGTTTTATCGGGTACATTGGTTGTGATCGTTCACGGGATGATAAACCATTAGTATAATAAAAGTTGGTGTAATAAATAATTAAATTATTTTACAATATGCATTTAGTTAAATGGAATCATCCCTTTAATTTATTTTCAGACCATGCCTACTCCATAAATAAAAGATAAAAGTAATCTAAACAAGCCAAGTTCTTTAGAGAGTTGATAGTTTATACAAAGGGGGTTCACCAAACGGGTACTTAAAGCTGTTAATTATATGTTTCCACATTAGTACGTATATGTAATTGACTTATTGATGCAAATCTAATATGTAACACGTAAGTATGTAATAGAATTATGCATTTGTCACATCAACCATCATCCACCTATGCTCAAACTTGAAAGATCAATAGGTTTAAATCATGATTAGACATTAGGATTCTTTACAACAATAATTTTGTAAGGGAAGATTACTTGCAAAACGATTCGTTGCCGTGAAACTGAAGACAACGGGGTAGACATTCGGTTCTGGGAGGACAAATAGAGGGGCGACAACACTCTTTCCAGAAACTGGACTTACCCAGAAAATCAAGCATCGGAGAGAACTCAATTTTTTTTTCGCAGTGGCGTTGAAAGTTATCCATGATGTCTTCTGTGTTCGTGTTCGTATAGCTCCAAGAGTTGAGCTGAAGCATTTCAATATCAACAGCTCGTGAAGTATATATGTAGGGAATTACTCTTTACCGATATCGAAGGTGATAAGAATAGTTGGTCTTTAAGAAGTTTGGCGAGTTTTTTACAGTCGCTTCGTGGAATCACCTAGACGCAAACACGATACCAGAGGTCTCTATCAAAACCCTTTAGATAAAAAAGCCGTAGCCTATTAAAGTCAATATTCACACTTGGAAAGTTTAAGTTGGACATCTTTAACCTACACAGTTGAACATCTCTAAAAGATGCAATGGATAATTGATACGATCATGTCCTTAATGCGAAAAAATGTGGAATCACTAAGAGCCAATATTTTTCTTTACATGCCGGGCTGATATCTAGGAAGAGATATTGTCGCAAGGTTTAGCATTGGTGTGGAGATTGAATGTCGAGATGGTTTCCGTCTTATGATGAATTGGTTATAATGGTTATTGAGTATCCGTATTCCTTCTAAACAATAAAGAGTTGTTCGAAGGCGATTTGTTATGTCTTTGTGGGGTAAACATTTGAATTTTCCGTAACACAAGCATTTTTGGTTAGGCTTGGTCCTTCGAAGAGGCGCTTTATAGAGGCGGTAAGTCACCCTATCCTTCCATTTGGTGTAAACATAGATGTACAAAAAGCATTTAGTTGGGTAGATTTGGCTTAAAAACACGCATCTTTTTGATCATTGTAATTTCTAGCTTCTTGCTAGTCTTTTTGTTTCAATAAAATCCGCCGTTAAAAAAAAAAAAAAAAAAAAACTTAAATCTCGATCGACCATATGTATGTGGTACGTGCACAGCGTGTATACTTGTGTGAAACCCATGACATACATTACATACTAGGTTTTTCTGGTCGAGAGACAATTTAGGATATTTATGAAAAAGGTCATGGTCTCGAGAGCTTACTAGTTTATTAACAAATCAAATGTATAATGTCGCGAATCATACAGTAAACACGTCCCTATTTTGAGGATAGAATATGCTTTCAATTGTTTTAAGGGCTAATAAATTAGTTTTTCCTTTCCGTCCAAATACTAACTAAACCTGTATGCACAATTTTTATTCCCTTCGCTAAATATAAAAAAAAGGCAAAACATCAAAAAAATGTCCACGTGGATCCTTATTTTTGCTTTCCATGCCATCAATTTTTTTCCGCATAAATCATCCTTACGATCATCGTTTCCTTACAAACCCTGCCATTATTAGTAACGATCGTTTTTTTCGTTAATTGGACTCACGTGCTCCGCACGTGAGGGCAAAGATGTCTTTTTTACTTTTCCCGCTCAATCTAAACACCTCGCCACATTACTGTTCACTCTTTAGCTTCCCGATAAAGCTATTCAGTAATTCAAGGAAGAAATTTGCAAGACCAAAGTTTGTCTATTTAACATCTATCTACCACTCATTTAAGTCAAACAAATCAAACCATTAATTCGCACACACATACACGACACACACAAACTTAAGAACATCCCGCCATTTTCATAAGAAAAATATGTCTTGTGTCTTGATCTTGTATTTGCTTCTAACTCATATGTAATAGCGGATAACCAGACGCGATGGTGGTCCATTATCATAGGGAGACAACTAGAGACTTGCAGCAGGCCAGAGAGATGATGGATCTTTGCCAACGGTTTACTGACAGAGTAATGGAGAGGTGGTAGCTGATAGTTAAGCTCCAAACCTTGCATGCGTCGAGAGTTGCAATGGCCAGTGTGGCCCAGCTAAAGAGAGTTCAAACTATTGACTTGTGGAAGGCGATGATGTTGATGAGGATGGTCAGGAAAATGCACAACAAGCTGCTTGAGAAGATTGAGTTTGTTGTGAGTCTTAGGGAGATGTTAGGAGGTTGTTTTGTGGAGGCTGTAACAGGGTTTATTTTGATGGGGTTGTTTTGGAAATGGTGAAGACTAGTTAGTGACTGGTATGTATGTATGTAGATAGGGTTTGTTGGTTATGTTGATGTGTGTTTCAGTTATTTTTGTAATGAGGTAGTATGTGAATCTTGGTAATTAATGAATCGTTCCACCCAGTTTTAGCATTGAATAATATGGTGCTTTTTTGCAGACTTATATTATTTTGTGTGTTTTGTTATGGTTTAGCATTTTACAATGTTTGTCTTATAAAATTCAAATGTCACTTTGTAAACACAAGACCAACTTTTAGTCATGTCACAAACATAAACATACAACTATCAAATAGATTGAACCAAATTCAAAAACATAAACATCACATTTCCATTAATCCAAAACATAAACACATATAAACAAACATAATCATGACAACCCAAAATCCCCCAGAAACCCAACTTAGTTATCCGACCACCCCCTCAGTGAACCAACCTAATCGCCTCAATAAAATCCCACTTCTTGTGGATGGAAAGCTCCAAATAGCAATCACTTTTCTCAATTTCAGCATCCTTATTGCATCCTTTCTTTCGAGCTAATTTTAGAAACTCTAAACTTTTATTTGGTGCCAATTTTGTCTAGGTTCTTGCATCAACTCATCCCTTTCTTTGCAACCGTCCTGCATCATTTCGAGAATCTGTAAAATGGATATAGGATAGTCCTGTTTCATTTTTAGAGGTTGTGCTTCCCATGGTTTATTCTTTATATAGCCTCTTTTTCGAACTTGATGTCTTGGTTGTTATGTTTTGAGCATGTTCAAAACATATTGTTTTAGGTCAGGGTGGTTCACTACCGCCCTTTTATGTACCGAACCATTTATTTTTTAATATATTCACCGGGTATAAATTCTTTACCCAAAAAATGTCGTTAAAAACCTTGAAGTCTCTTTAAGTCTCTTCGTCCATTTTTACCAACATCTGGTTGCACATCAAAGTGGATTTATCTTTTTCGGCCAAGTCATCAAGAACAGAGAAACGAGACATATCTACTTTTATGATAAAAGGTTATGTTATAACTTGTGCTGTTGTTTGTAGAAGATGACCGAAAAGGTTGCAATGTGTTACCTTTAAATAGGAAAAAAACACGTGTACATGAAGAGTTGAATTGATTTAATGTTAGAACGGTTATTTTATTCTTTAGGGACTAAATTTTCAATTAAAAGATTACCACATTGTAGTATGCTTATTCCTAATAAACTCTAAGATTGTTTCCCGCCTAAACTAGTGTTATTTGTGTTCTCAATAAACAGTAATTTGACAGGGACTAAATTTGCAACTATAAATTTTGATACTTTAATACCTTCTACACATTATTAGTCAAACACATTTAGCTACTGCACTCATTAATGACGACGTTGAATAACACACAATAAACTATGGTTATCGATGAACTTTGGAAGATACGATCACTTGATTCCCCTCTCCATGATCTTAGTCTTATTTAAGGTATGGTTTTGCTTTTCTCTTTATATGTGAATGACATCATTCAATAACATATATTGTTAAACACATGCATGATATGTCCTAAAATAGATAATAAATTTTTTTAAACTTCTAAGCTTGGTCTTTTTCTTTCACGAGATTCCTATAATAAACAGTCCATGCTTAAAATCCACCACAGTGGCCGCTTTACACGCACACCAGTTAGAAGATATCGTTTAGGTAAGATAAACTATGTTGATTTTTGATTGTCACCTATTTTCCATGGAAGAGTATGTTGCAATGTTAGATGAACTAGGCTTAGGCGATGGTAGGCTATTGTTCAGTCAATTTAAGATACCATGTACATGTTTGGATGATGGGTTGGCTCCCTTAATGGCGGATGAAGATGTGGTGAAATTGTTAAAATACATGCCTAGGTTTAAGGAAGTTGAGGTTTATGTTGAAGAAGATGTTTCGATGGTTAAAAACACATGATGAGGGTTAGGGTTAGGAATGAACATTCAAATGATTTAGTCATTGAAGAAATAGTTCAAGAAGTTGGTTTGAATGAAGATGTAAAAGAAGACTTAGGAAATAAGGGAAAACAAGTTGAGACTTCACCAAATAAAAATTGCACTCTTTTGGGCGAATGTAAGTTTTAGTGATACTGATGATGATGAGTTTCCTAAAATGTCTGCTAAAAGTATGAAACAAGAAAGGGAAAGTAGAACTTCCGATCAGTTTGTTTTCAAAACTCTATTGGCAGAGATTGATCTTGAGATTGGGTACACAACTGATGAAACGAAGGAGAAGCTAAGTCAAGAAAATCCAAGTCTAGATGAGATTTTTGATGACATGAACTCATCACTTGAAAACATTATAGCAAAACTTTGTCAAGATGATATAGACATGCCATAGGGCATGATTGTACCGGATACGAATGATGATGCTAACATAAGTGGGTTGGAAGGTGATTTCCCCACATGGGTTGATGATGTTTCTGTTGACCAAGAAAATGAAGTTGAGTGGCAACATTATTCGTACGAGAAATGATTTATCCTCCTATAATTTGTTCCTACTTATCTTCCTACTCACAGGATGCTGACATGTGGCAGAACTGACATTTAGATGCAGAGAGAGAATACGTGGAGAAAAAACATATTTTATATTTGTGTGTAGGAGGATAAGTAGGAATAATAAGTAAGAGGATATAGCAAAGCTCTATTCGTACTATGCACTTGAAGATGAAGAAGAGATTGCAAGCATGTATGCTGAGTTAGACCAAGCTTACAAGGAGAATGTTGTTTCTCATTTGGATGAACCAGTTGTTTTTGAAGAGGTTTGGGATGTGGGATTGTTTGATAACATACGTGATCAAATGTTTTACTAAGAGATGGGTGATAGGGAAGTGGTTAATCAAGTGTTTGTGGGTGATCCAGTAGACAACGAGATGACTAAGGATGATTCCATTGACATTTCTTGTAGCATTGTTCCCATTAGGAGATCAATGAAGAGGAAAAAAGTTGAATTTGACGAGACTGCTTCGGAGTATGCTCCCACTACTTGAAATCACGAAGAGAAAGATTAAACAAAGATGAAGGTTTTGAGACGGACTTTGTTAATGTTTGGGGGAGAATGCAAACATTGGCTGGAAATGGCATCTTATTTTGTTGAACAATTTGTCACGGATCGATCAACTTAATTGTGTAATGACGATGATGTGACCTTTCCCTTATGATTATGAAAGGTTCCTTGTATTGATCACTTTTGTGTTGATTCCACTACAAAGGACTTGCATTATACCTAACAACAAATTTAAGCAAAATATGAAAGATAATGACAACAGATAATAGATATCAAAGTTTAACACAAACATAACATAATCACATAAAACGAAACAAACATAAATCGCCACACACAAAATCAAATTAAAACCCTACAATAACATGTAATTGTTTTGATCACAATTATAAAACGTTTAACACGTAATCCTATACCTTTCATGCTTAGTTAGAGTCTTAAACTTTAGCCTCATTCATTTTTAACCAATGTAAACTTTACTTTCTTAGTCTTTGTGGAATCCTATAAAGACTCCATAAGCGTATTAGGACTCATCAAAGGTATGATACAAATATTGTGAAACACGCAGTGGAATATAAGAAACACAATCATGTTACTATAAGGTTTTCTTTATTAAACATTAGATAAAGAAACAAACTACTCAACTACTACACATCTTTCGTTGCGTTAGACGCTCATTAGAGAGACTATCATGAATAATCCTAATATTATCGCCTTCTCCTCTTTAATAATAGAGGGGTTAGGGTTTACAAGACAAGATAAGATCAAAATAAAATTAGGAAACTATAAATCAGCATTAAATACTATTTGACTAATCTTCAATCAGCATTAATGTTGATCTTTATCTTTTAGCTGAGCATTAAATACTGTTTGACTAATCTTCAATCAACATTAATGTTATTCCAACTTTGTCTTGTAGGTCCTCCACCTTTAATATGTTTTGTCATAATCAACTCAAAGTATAATTCCCAACAATCTTCCCCTAGTTGATAATGATAAAACCAATAAGCACAAGCTTCCCCTGAAGCTAATATAGATGAAGAACTTCCCCTTAATCCATGCACTATTCCCCTTTTTGTCATAATCAAATAGGAGTGCATGTAGATGGTAAATATATGAACAATAAGCTTTCCCTTAAAAGTATACTAATGTAAAACCTAAAAATCTCAACAAGTGTAAAATTACCAAAATACCCCTAATGCAAGAAAATTTCATAAAAGCTTAAATAAAATTCATTTAAATGTTAGAAATTATAAAAATGCAACATGTGACAATTATGAAATTTATGTAAGATTAAAATACTTTATATTATGTAAGAAAAATAATTAATAACTATGTATAATTATTTATGCCGAATTATATATGTATTTAATTATTATACTTTACAAATTTATATAAAATAAATAAGGATAATTACCAAAATAATTATGCAAATTTAAAATCAGATTTATTCCATTTTGAAAAGCCCATATCTCGGCCAAATACTTATTAAAATTCATTTGTGCATTTCTTTTATCTAAATCCTAAAAACCAAATTAGCCGAAACCCTAAAATCATAAAACTAGCGGCACAAAATTTCTCCAAGGCATGCACGAATTTTCTAAGGTGTTTTGAAGGTCAAGGATTGTGGGAAAAATAGTGGGAAGGTTGTTTAAAGCTTGGTTCGATCGTGGTATTGTTTTGGGTTCGAATTAAGCAACCGAATAGCATAAATTCATAAAATCACTAAGGATCATCAAAGGTATTTTTGTAACTCATTTTTCATCATATTAATTCGTTCTATGCATGAGAAAAATTATCATGCATGTTATTTTGATTTTATAAATTAAAACATGTTCGAAACCCTAATTTTTAGCTAATTATGAAATCGGCACAAATAATATTTGTACAATTGATTTTATATTTTTCTAAGGTTTTTCATATCACATATAACTCAGATAAATTGTTGGAAAAATTTAGGAAGGATTCGAATAATTATTGGGGATTTATCATTGTTTGCCGATTTCGAATTAAAGGAAAAAGGAAAGAAATAAAATTAGGGTTAGGGTTTTGATAATTTTTCCAGGTGAATTTAATGCCAATTATTGAATAATAATTATGTTTGGGATTGGGAAAAATTTAATTAGGGTTTTAGTGATTTATTTGTTATCCGATTTGCTATTTAAAAGTATAAAGGGGTGATTTGTAATTTCTGAAACTATGGGGTCTGTTTTATACATGTTATTATATTTAATATATTCTGTATAAAATAAGTTGGGGGGTATAAAATGTCATTTTGATATTATTTTGGATTAAAATGGTTAATTACATATAATAAGTAATTAGAAATTAATTAATTAAAATAGAGGGACTGAAATTGTAAATTCTGAAAAGT
>BQNB010151889.1:0-15844 GCA_026074375.1 Tanacetum coccineum | reverse complement strand
ATTCCCGTAACTGATGTACTCATCTTCATCAAATTCTTAAAGGTGTAGGTCATAAAATACCCATGTTTTTAAGTTAAATATACCTAAACTTGGACATCTTTTATACTGGAATATTTTGAGTTTTTTTTTCTTTTGATGACTCCGTCTCATAACTAATATTCACTTTCAAAGAGTTTGGTGTCCTGCGTTGTGGCTAGGTTGTTCCCCCAAAACGCGACGGGACGGAACCATCTCCATACTGTTTCTCGTGTCGTCCTGTCCTCAGCCGAAGTGCTCTTTTATTTCACCTTTTTTGTATTGTATTTGTGTTTTAGTAGTTAGTTTAGAGGTGCACGACGCACCAGAAATGTGGTGTTAAAAGAGAGTGGTATTTTCGATGTTGTGATAGATTTTGATGTTATGCTAAAAGGTGATGAGGTGGCATCAAGTTTCCTCACAGCTCTAATATGACGACACGAATATACTTAGTGCTCTCAATATGCATAAAGTTTTAGAAAATTTCATTAGCTACACTCTCTAACGACCAAATATCATTAATTGATTCCACTAATTAAAACTTCTTATCGTTGGTTGAAATACTTAGACTGAATGTAGTGGTGACCGCAGAGGACACCGTCTCGTCAGCGCCAACTCAACTTTCTCTCTCTTAGACCACACAGTGACCAAACACACGTAGTGGTGACCGCAGAGGACACCGAACAATTTTATTTTTTTAAAACATTACATTAATTAATAATTAAACATTACAAATACAAATACTAAAATAAAAATACAGAAATTAAATTACGGAAATTAAAATACGAAATACAAATACTGAAATTAAAATACGGAAATACAAATACTAAAATTAAAATACGGAAACTAAAAACTAATAGTCTAAATTCCAACGCTCCTTGATTTTTTTCTTCAAAAACAACGCCGTAGATAAAGCTCTGCCAATTAAATGATCATGATCTTCATTGTAATACTTGAGGTCCTCCTCGAATTTTTGTTGTTGCTGAAATTCGAACATTTTTTGTTGGAGGTCTAATTCTTTATCACGTTGTGCAATCCTCAGTCTCTCCAATTCTCCTTGCTCCTGGCGCTTCCGTTCTTCCAGTTCCAATTCACGCTCTTTAATTCGTAAATACTCAGAGGAGGACTCCTTCCTCTGCGTAAAAAACGGCGTTGCAGCCATTGTGAATTTACTAAGCAACGCGTCAACAAGACTAGGATCACCTGCAATTGAAGTTTCCGAACGAGCACCAGATGATGATCCTTTCTTCTTAGCCCGGTCTCGGCCAATTGGTGCAGGAACCTCTTGAGCTTCTACATCCTCTGAATCAGCTGCTTCATCGTTTAGATTCACGCCAATGTGTGCTGAATCCGAATTTCCTTGTGACGTATTTTCTGATGTCCTCGATTTTTTGGAAGATGATTGTTTGGATTTATAAAACTTTGGCATTTCAACCTTTTTCCATTTAGGATGGTCTTTCAAAATCTTCCAACATTCAGTCAATGTAAAAGGAGCATTGTAAATAGTACGATACTCGAGCTCGGCTTCTTGATAGACAGTATTATCACATGACCCACTTTGGTGCCTATCTCGGACACTATTATAAATCTCACAAAATTGACTAACCTTAGGACGAATCCTATTTTTCCATTTGCAGTTAACAGAATCGTAGCTTCTTTTGTCTTCGCCCATTTCTTCGTGAAAGCGCTCAGCTACTTCCCTCCAAAACCCTGCCGCTTTTTTGCCATTTCCTTGGACGCTATCCTCCGACTTCGCTACGAAAGCTTTACACAAAGCTATCTCCTCCTCAATGGTCCACGGTTCGACGAACTCTTTGTCATTCTTCTTGGTAGGTTTTGATCTTCTTGTATATTTTCTTTTTGGTTTCACGGGCTCAACTTCCTCGACGGGAGAGTCGTCTTCAACCGGTTGGGATGGACCTTCCGAATAGGGTTGGAACGGTTGAGAAGCGGAAGCCCATAAAGGTTCGAAATTGTCATCGTCAAGATTAAAAGCCGGGATCGGAGAAGATTGGCTTGGCGGCGGTGATGCTCGTTGTGGACGATACATTTGATTTTGCGCTTGTTGGGTATACCAAGGAACCGAATACGGATTTGGTGGGGAAAAGTATTGGATTCCGCCGTGAGTAAAATTAACCGGTGGGGATTGACCGTGTAACATAAAGTTAGGGTCGGTATTTGTTGGAACGGTTTGTTGACGTCGGGATTTGGGTGTTTTGTTTTTGTTAGACATTGTTTGAGTTTTGTAGTATAAATTGTAAGAAATATTGTGTGAAAAATGAGTAGAAATAGGTTGAATTTATAGTGGAAAAAATGGGGTAATTTTTTTTATATAAAATCAAACGGCTAGATTTTGAATTTTTTGGGGTTTAAATCAAACGGAAATATTCCTCATTTACTCGGTCGTGTGACCGACCCAACAAATCAAAAGGTCTAGAGGGGGACGCGTCTACATTGGGTCTAGTATTGGGGGAGGGACGCGTCTGTGTACTGCCACATGGGACGACCGACCGAGGTCGACCCTCCCATTACGTTTAGCCTAAATGAGACATCCCAAAATTTCAATACAAACACTTATTTAAGAACAGATTAAGTATTTTTTATTTTTTCAGTCACTGTAATAAAAGGTTAGCACATTTCAAAAACTCCAACCAACATAAAAATGGTGACATGCATAATAAATGGTGACGACCAAAACAAGGCCTGTTCCAATATGATGATTCTCTTCTAACTCGAAATTCAAAGCAAGACAAAAACACAAATCTTAGAAAATCTCCAAAGACAGCTAGAACCAAAATTTGTGCGTGTGTTTATGTTTTGATAAGTCACTGTCTCTGGTTCATTTTAGCATCACTGCTATTTCCGTGCGTTTTTAACCAAATCAACTGAGCTGCTGTTCACGGGTCGATACCAAGCGTAAGTTAGCATGGGGATGGTTTTAAGGGTAAATTACACTCTTAATCCCTCAACTTAGGGCGGATAACGAATTTAGTCCCCAGATATTGGGATTTTTGGGCAGCGCCTTCAAGGTCGGCTTTTTGGTGCCCGTTTGGTTCATTGAGCTCTGTTATACGTAACTATTGTTAATTTGACTTTCAAATCATGGGCTTTTTTTAATTTCATTTTTATCACTATTTCACCACTTGACATCACTCAATTTATTTTGGCCATTTCCCCATTGGTAGGGCCGTAAACGAATTGAACGATCAGTGAACATTTCATGAACCGTTCGGTAAAAAGTTCGCTTATGTTCGTTTATTTACTATATGAACGAACATGAATATTATTTTACATTCGTTTAGTTAAATGAACGAACATGAACAAAAATCACGTCAGTTCATTAATGTTCGTGAACGTCCGATTATACGTTCGTTTACGTTCATTTATTTGTTTATGTTCGTATATCATATCTTTTAGTTGTAAACTTTTAAAATTGATTTGCTTAAACAAATAAACACTTATAAAACAAAATATTATGCATAATTTAATAAAGCTTATGTTTGTTTGTCTACATTCGTTCATGTTCGATCGTTTATGTTCGTTTAGCGTTTGTTTAGTGTCTTAATGAACGAACATGAACAACTCATTTTCTTAATAAACAAACATGAATAAGAAAATTTGTCCGTTTAAGTGTTCGGTTTGTTTATTTGTCCGACTAAAATTAAACGAACGAATATGAACAAGGTTTCGTTCGTGTTCCTCCGGTTCGTTTACAACCCTACCCATTGGTCCTTCATGTTAAAGTTGTATATTACACACTTAACCCACTTCACCTTTTTCATATTCAACATAACGGTTAGCAAGTAAAAACACACACATAAGAATGATGGGTTTGAAAAATATGTACTTGTTGTTTGCAAGCAGTGATCAAAATATCACGGATAAATCGGAATCTTTATCGTCGTTTCTATAGTTGTCCTACTTTTGTAATTATGATGAGTTTGAAAAATATGTAACAAGTTATTTTGTTCGTATATTTACTTTTTTTTTATTTTCATAATCCAAGTTGTATCATCTTCCTTGGGTGGTTTGATCCACTCATGTGTCAAAGGTTTGTTCAGATTATCCCTAGTTTGTTAAGGTCATGTAATAACCTTTAAGAAATCATTGATATGGCTGAAGAAAACTGGCTTAACTTGAGAAAATATCTCATCGTTAGCCAGCTTGTGTTTGGGTTTTATGTTTCTTGTACAATGTGACAGCTTTAAGGTAGTTCGTTTTTGGTGATAATGACGAAATACATATTAGTTTTTGGGTAAATGTTGGTAAGGGTTGTTTTTTTGTTAGTAATGGTTGTTTTCTTGCAGATGTATGTAGTTTTTATTAGCAGATGGAATGAAAATTTCTTGTTGTATATCAATGTGTGTTGTTAGTCATAATGTTTTCTTGTTGATTGGGTTGATTTGTTTGACCAAAAAAGTCAATAATCCATTTATATTAGTTTGACTTATAAAGTCTACAAAAGTATATGTTTAACTTAAAGGAGTGAATTGCGATCACTGGTTTGATTTAGGAAAGTCAACAGTAAAGTGATCCATATGTATAAGTTAAAAGAGTGAATTGGGATAACTCGTTTGATCTGTTTTGACCTAAAAAATATATTTGACTTATTATAGTCAAATAAGTTGTCTAACATCCAATGTTAATGACAACTTTTCCCCAAAATAAGTAAAATAGGTCACCAACAACTTAAATAAGTCTTAAACCAATGAGATCAATCATGAACTAACTATAAGTAGCCTAAACATTACCATTTGCTACCTAATTGAACTTAGAAAATTGCCACTAAAGTGGACTTTTATGTTTCCATGTGAAAGGACTTAGACAGTTGTCACATACGTGGACTTTGATGTTCGCCACTTATGTGGACTTGAACTACAAACATTGTACTAAAACATTTAAGTGTTTTGAATTACAGAATAACCCATTCACTTGCACCAATTGTTGCACTTGACTATGTTGGTATACCAACACTCATTTATCTTCCATCTGCATTTCTTGTTTCAGTCACTTGCACTTGAGAATGGGTTAAATGTTGAGTTTCAGGCTGAGTGGCGGTTCTTTTTTGAAGTCACTAGCACCTACATGACCAGGTTGCCCACCGGCACTTGACTCGCCTATAACACACACTAACACCAGAACAATATGCATTAGGCACTTGACCAACACCTGAACCACTTGAACCATATTGACCATCAATAGGTTTCGCTTGTTCTGCTTGCCCAGATGCATTACCACTGCCTTATGCATTCTTCCCACCTACATTACAAAAGTGCTTGTAAGTTGTTCCATGATATTTAAAGAAAACGAACATGCAAAATTTGAATCTCAAATAACTAATTATTGTTGACTTTTGACCTTGTCCTTTGCATGTTGCCTTATTGTGTTTAATGTTTCCACATGATTTACGAGTAATGTTTCTTCTTCCCTTGCTTAATTTATCATCTTGTACAAATGGTTCATCATCAAGTTTGGACCACTTTCATTTCTTTCTTGGTCTGCCTATCTGGACATGACGATTTGGTGGTAAAAGTGTCGTTGGGCGATGACATCAAATAACATTACTTTTATAGCATCATTTATCCCAAATAAATTACCCACTTTTATATAATTATTGCAAGAATTGTTACTTAATTGCTTAAAGTTGTTAATTGCAGTAATTAGGGAGAACATTATGAAGACAAGCTAAAACGCGCACATCTTGGAGCTTAAACGATGATATTTGAAGATTGCTTATTTCTGACTACATATGCCGTATCCAGCAAAGAAGATACGGCGTATCAGCGCCTGAACTTCACAAAAAAACGCGTACGTTTTATACCTGATACGGTGTATCTTTCTGAATACATACGCCGTATCCAGCTGGTCAAATAATCAAAGATCATGCATTAAATGTGATTTAAGACAGTTATTACTAACTGATTGTGAACGTAGCTCGCACTCCAAGGGATTCACCCCTATACGTCGTATTAACCTTACTCAATATGGCGTATCCACCTATTTTCAGATACTATAAATAGAAGACTCAAAAACGAGTTTTCAGTGTGCTTAATCATATTCTCTATACCATAAACATAAAAGTCGATTTTCCGAAGAGACAAAGAGCAGCCAAGGTCAAGCATCGATACTAATTCCATAGAAGACACCGTGTAATTCTTATACTCTTGTAATTATTTGATTTTTGGTATCGTTTTAACTCGGTTAGTTTACCTTGGTTGTTTGATTATACTTGTATTATTATAATTGTTATAGGTTAATAGCCTCGGGTATTAGCCACTTTAATAAAGATTCAACGTTTCGTTTGTTTAATCTCGATTGCTTAACTTATCGTTGATTGTTTTATTATGTTTATCACCTCATACTTGTTTATGTGCTTGAATATGCGACCTATCATTCAACTGGGTCTAGTGAGACTGACCAAGTGATCTAGATACTAGGATAGCTCTCCATATCATGTTTTATATATCTGGACCAATAGGATCACAAATAATGTCTTATCTTTGCCTGTAGATTAGTGAGCTTAGTTGGACTGGCAGGTGACCCTTCGACCCAACGTGTATGTTCTTAATTAATTGGTAAAGATTTGGACAGTGGACTACCAGTATATAAAATACCATCAAGCAGTAAGTGGGTAAAGTCCTGATAGGCTAGGGTTTAACAAGATCACAATTGCTTTAATCCCTAAGATAGATTATAATTAAACTAAATGATGTTTTATGCGGATGCGTTAATTGTGACATGATTCAACATGTCTAGGTCTTAGAAAGAAGTCTCGCCTAAGTCTTAAGAATGATATGCCGCCTCGAGATAAGCACTCATTGCACTAAACAAGCAAACCAACGTTTAATCAGATTTAATATGGCTAATACATTTTTCTATCATTTAGCTTGACCGCTCTTTTATCTTCTGATTATCTTCTTGCGTGATTATTGTGTATTAAATTAATTTAAGTCGCCACCAAACCTGTGCCAGTCTCTCAGGCTGAAACCCCCCCTTATCATTAGAACTAGGTTTAGTATAGGTTTAACATTAATTAGAAATAACACAAAATTAACTAGACTAATTAATTAGAATAAAATATTGATAGAATATAATGTTAACTTTCTCGCTCTTAGTGTTTAACACTCTACTTACCACGAAACTCTATCTTGACTTGGTACACTACCCGTTAAAGTGTTGTTTTAAAATAAGTCGGCTAAATATAAATTTAAAATTGGTAATCAATAAATACAACCTACATGACAGCACATTAAGCTTTTTGCGTCTTTGCTGGGGAGTAAAAATAGTTTAATCTTTATTTTATTAGTATTTTTAACCCTTAGCTTATGATATTTTAATTAGCATAATTTAATTCTATTTAATTGTGTGTTTAAATTCCTGTATTATTTAATTGTTTTTCAAAGTATTATGTTCTGGTAGATCACCTGATACGGTGTATCCACCAGTTGGATACGACGTATCGAACGTTCTACCCAGATACAGTGTATTTATTTCTGCAGTCTAAAGAACATATCATGTTCTTCCAAACAGTATGGCGTATTCTGCAAATTCAATACGACGTATTGACCTTCAGAAGATCCATACGGCGTATTCAAAATAATTGAATACGGCGTATCGATCACCTGATTCAGTAGCATTTGTGATTTTTCGTATTCGATTTCATGTTTTTTGTGTTCTCTCCCTGAGGGCACATCCTACTGATCATTTATCCTTATTATCAGGAAACCGTCTGACGAAGAAAGGAATCACCATGGCAAAACTAAATCTAAATGATTACATTTTCGTTACCCGAAAGAACTTCCTCTCATATGATAACTAAGGAAGAATGGCCGAGAAGAGTTTCCTCGAAATACAAGGGACGTTTTTTGTGAAGATACGTGATAACACTTTCAATGGGAGAATTAGAGAAAGCACAGTTAAACACATTGAAAATTTTATCGAAATAGTCAGGCCACTCAAAATAAAAGGCGTAAGTCATGATCGGTTTAGACTTAGCATCTTCCCTATCTCATTTGTAGGGGCCGCAAGTGAATGGTTTAAAAAGGATTCTATTGGCTCAGTCACTACTTGGGAAGATTTGGTAGAAAAGTTCGTACAAAAGTTCTCCCAACTTTCTTATAACAATGACGAGATGAAAGCTGATGAAGATGATAACCCCGACGATATTGCTGAAATCTTTAAGATCAAAGGCAACCTATTTGACTTCGAAACACCCTTATGCAAAGCATTTAATGAATTCAACTATCTCCTTAAGATTGAGACAGATCTATTTACTTTCGATATCCAAGAAATCAGGACTTACGAGTAGCACAAATACGAGTTGAATAATAATATGACGGGGGATCTTGAGGAACCATGGTCGAATAACGGGGTGCCATATCAATTATGTGATCACATATGTGAACCATATAGTTTCAAAAATGGGAAGGTTAAATGGCCCACATGTTGCGCAGATATAGACGGATTCTGCAACGGTAGAGAACTACCCGGGATGGTTCGAGTCGGATGCATGACTTATTTCCAGGATCATAAGTGGTATGATGAATTGGCTGATGGAGTACAGAAAGAAGAAGCCTTGATACATAAGGCCATATTTGAAGAATCATGGGGGGATGCAACTCCCAGAGTGATGAAATTATGCGCATGGTTGAAAAATAGTTTTGAGAACTTCTACAAACTAGATCATGATGTATTAGTAAAATTGGAGGAATGTTGGTGGAAAGTAAATACTCATAAACATGCCCCATTTACTCGTTGGGAAAATCACGGCCGGGGGCCATATGCGAACACCAAACTTAAAAACACTTATGACCCTTATCATGATATTAATCGCATATTTGGTAGGAATCATGAAGCAAACAACGCCGGTGATACTCAAGACAGTCAGGAACATAAGAAGGAACATCATGATCCATCAAGCTGTCGAGTTAGAAGATTCGAGATGATGGGATACTCATTCGGTACTGATGATGAGTATGTTGCCATTAAAGAACACGAGCACTTCGACCATTCAAGAACCAACATCGATGCATGTCAAGCTTATCGAGAACTTTTTTGCATTATGGATGAGAGATGGCTCGTGACAAGGCAAAGGATGAATGAAGATGAAAGGAAAAAGTCTAACTTAAAGACTGGCTAAAAGAAAAGTGCTTCCCAGGAGACAACCCGGCTGTTTTTAATTGTTTGTCATTTGTAATTTTAATTGTTTTTCGAGTCTGACTTCCCAGACACTCCATACGGCGTATCGAACCACTTTCGATACGACGTATGGACCTGTCTGGACGTTATCAGTCTTTAATTTCTGTATTTAAATTCCTGCAACTTTAAAACAAATTGTTTTTACAGGGTGAAATACGGCGTATCCTTGGGTTTGGGATATGGCGTATTGACTCCCTGTACAGTATGTGTGTTTATTTTTCTGCATTGTAACCATTGTAAAACTGAGATAGGAATTGAACGTTTTGTCTTCTGAACTTTCATGCAAGACCTTGTTGTAAAGAAATCGACGATATGGCATACTCTGGAAAAGATTTGTGTTGAACTCATACGGGCATTCTGACGCCTCTTCAACACACTTTTGCTCAAAAACTTAAATTGGAGAATCTTTTCGAGAAAACTATCAGGGGAGTTCCTCGTTCTAATTCTATTTCTCATTTTCTTTAATTGTTTTATATATACAACAAGGACGTTGTATAATTTAAGTATGGGATGGAGAATTAGAACGCCTACTTGTCCTTTTTTTACAAATAATATGCTACATGCTTAAAATTATGCCAAATTTAAAAAAAATAGCATACTTTTATAAAAATTACTAGTTACATAACCTCGCACACAATAACCCTTAATGACAAATTGTGAGAATTAAGCCTATTTTGTTTCCAAACGCTTACCAAAAATTCCACAAAATTATGAGTGTGTCGGTGATGTAGTGGACTTTAAAACTTGGCTTGGTATATCACTCGAGACCACAATGATGAGTACTATGGACATAGATGGAGTAACCTATTTAACTGGTAAATTTCTAAGAATACACCAAAAAAACCTATATGTTGTGTTATTAACTAACTACATTGGTTAGTTAACCCCCCGTGTAACCCTTTGCTTACTCTCACTATAAGAGTAAGACACCCCCTAGAAAAAACCTGTTGAGCCATTCCTGTCTTTTTCACATCAAATGTCTATTTCATTACACCTTTACACCTTAGCCTACCCTGTAGATTAAGCATATTTAATCAAAGTTGCTAGTTGCTTTTGTGTAAAGTTTTGTAGTTCCTGTGTCAAAGTGAAATTTTCTATCTTTGGTTAGGTTGGGAAATTGCACAATGCAATGGGAATGTAAAAGTATGCTGCTCGTGTATTTTGCAACTTTTACAATTATGTTTCATGTCCAAAAATGAAGTGTTTAAAGAAAAATTATCCGGACGAATTATGATGGTGAAGACGGTGAAATTACACCGAGATTTGTATTGTTATGTTATAAAAAAATAAAAAAATGGAAAAATTGAAAACCGTAGCAAAAAAGAATGAAGATAGTCGGTTCATTGAGCTTAAACCGATAAATTACTTGTAGGATCGATTATTCGTTGATACGTTGCAAAAATCAACGATGTATAGTTTTGTATAAAGTGGCCGATATCACCACTTGCCTTGTAAAAGTGTGTATAAATAGGGATGATTCGGAAGTTGACCGTTATGGGAACGCCAACTTAGGTTGTCTTTGTCATCCTATGATCGAGACGTTTGTATATATTTCTGAGTCTTTATCATGGAACGGTCGAAAAAAGTTAGTAGCAACCATATACCTTATTTGTTCAGGCTTAATCTATTTGTTTTGTGAATTTTGTTTAACAACAATTTATTTCCTTTTCCCAACAATTAACCTTAGGTTTTACTCGAACGAGGATGAGATCGAGTTATACATGTCTATTCTGTCGTTATGGCCATGTATGTGTGACTCGGCCACCTTGTTGGTTTATTACTTTTGGTGAAAGTTAGAAGATCCATACCCTATATCATTCTTTGTCCTAACCCTTGGTTAAACTCGAACGAGGATGTGATCGAACCACACATGTCTATTCCGTCGTTACGGCCATGTATGTATGATTCAGTTGCCTTGTTGGTGTGGTACTTTTGATGAAAGATTGTTAGAATGATAAACCCTTATAAGCCTTTAAAATAAACCCAATTTACCTTTTTGAACTTGTTACTCCTTAGCTCAAGTGGTGGATATGTGTATCATTGCCAAGCATATGATAGAAAACTAATCACAACCGAGCAATTGAGCCTACCCATTAAATGTTACACCCTAGATTAGTTGAGTGATCTAAGTGTTTTCATTTCCCATATTTAGTGAGGTGCTTGGTTTTGTACAAGTGATTTAATGAAAGAATGCTTAAAGGGAAAAATCCTTAACATCGGTTGGGATACATTTTCAATAAATCTCTAGAGTCTACTTGAGGACAAGTACGATTCAAGTGGGGGGATATTTGATGACATCAAATAACGTTACTTTTATAGCATCATTTATCCCAAATAAATTAACCACTTTTATATAATTATTGCAAAAATTGTTACTTAATTGCTTAAAGTTGTTAATTGCAGTAATTATGAAGAACATTGTGAAGACAGGCTAAAAGGCGCACATTTTGGAGCTTAAACGATGATGTTTGAAGATTCCTTATTTCTGACTACATACGCCATATCCAGCAAAGAATATACGACGTATCAGCGCCTGGACTTCACAAGAAAATGCGTACGTTCAATACCCAATACGGCGTATCCTTCTGAATACGTATGCCATATCCAGCTGGTCAAACAATCAAAGATCTTGCATTAAATGTGATTGAAGACAGTTATTACTGATTGATTTTGAACATAGAGCGCACTCCAAGGGATTCATCCCTATACGCCGTATTGACCTTACTTAATATGGTGTATCCACCTATTTTCAGAGACTATAAATAGAAGACTCAAAAACGAGTTTTTAGTGTGCTTAATGATATTCTCTATACCATAAACATAAAATTCAATTTTCTGAAGAGACAAAGATCATCCAAGGTCAAGCATCGATACTAATTCCATAGAAGACACCATGTAATTCCTATACTCTTGTAATCATTCGATTTTTGGTATCGTTCGTTAACTCGGTTAGTTTACCTTGGTTGTTTGATTATACTTGTATTATTATAATGGTTATGGGCTAATACCCTCGGGTATTAGCCACTTTAATGAAGATTCAATGTTTGGTTTGTTTAATCTCGATTGCTTAATTTATTGTTGATTATTTAATTATGTTTATCACCTCATACTTGTCTATGTGCTTGAATATGCGACCTATCATTCAACTGGGTCTAGTGAGACTGACCAAGTGATCTAGATGCTGGGATAGCTCTCCATATCATGTTTTATATATCTGGACCATGATCACAAATAATGTCTTATCTTTTCCTTTAGATTAGCTTAGTTGGACTGGAAGGTGACCCTTTGACCCAACGAGTACGTTCTTAATCAATTGGTAAAGACTTGGACAGTGGACTACCAGTATATAAAATACCGTCAAGCAGTAAGTGGGTAAAGTCCCGATGGGTTAGGGTTTAACAAGATCACCATTGCTTTAACCTCTAAGATAGATTATAATTAAACTAAAGGATGCTTTATGCGGATGCGTTAATTGTGATAGGATTCAACGTGTCTAGGTCTTAGGAAGAAGTCTCACCTAAGTCTTAAGAATGATATGCCGCCTCAAGATAAGCACTCATTGCACTAAATAAACAAACCGGCGTTTAATCAGATTTAATATGGCTAATACAGTTTTCTATCATTTGGCTTGACCGCTCTTTTATCTTCTGGTTATCTTCTTGCGTGATTATTGTGTATTGAATTAATTTAAATCGCCACCAAACCTGTGCTAGTGTCTCAGGCTGAACCCCCCCTTATCATTAGAACTAGGTTTAGCATAGGTTTAACATTAATTAGAAATAACATAGAATTAACTAGACTAATTAATTAGAATAAAACACTGATAGAATATATGTTTAACTTTCTCGCTCTTAGTGTTCGACACTCTACTTACCACGAAACTCCATCTTGACTGGGTATACTGCCCATTAAAGTGTTGTTTTAGGATAAGTCGGCTAAATATAAATTTAAACTTTGGTAATTAATAAATTCAACCTACACGACAGCATTGGGCATGTGGAATTCTCCCATAAATTGGTTTCATTAAGGTTTAACTTTGTGAGAGTATATTTCCTTCCATGTAGTTAACCAATAATAGGATTTACCCAATCTTCAGTGAGTCCTACTTGCTATTCATTCAGAGCAATATTCCAATAAGCTACAACATCATGCTTACGAGGAACCCTGTCAATTCTCATTTCCTACATGAACATGTTAAAGACACTACATTTACAACACAATGATCACCCCCATGACGCTAATACTTGATACTTAATTCTTCCATTCCATTTCACTTTCAACAAATGAGTCTCTTTCTTAATGGATTTCATGATTTTAGTTGTAGTAGGGGTCAAAGGACAATCATATTTGTCAATAACACTTTGTACATTATCTATTCTCTTCATGAAATATTCCATAATGTACTCTAAAAGTGTAATATCTGGCTTGTCCCTACCTCCAACTATTTTACCATTAATATCTCATAAATATTGTTAAGCAACAAATCTAAAAAGGCTCTAACTAAAAGACATAAATATGAAATCATTAAATGTTATACATGTCTCTATTATATCATTTGCATTAAAATAATAACATGACATTAAATGCAATTACTTTAAGATTAAAATTAATAAAAAACTATTACGTGAAAAATGAGATCTTTTCAAATATTCTAGTGGTGTCTTGTTCAACCATTCATATCATTTAGGATTCATCTTCTTAAGCTCCAACATACACTTTTAAAATTAATTGTAGCAGATACACGTTTCCATAACAAATCCTTGTAAGCTTGTCCACTCTATCCTTACTTCATATCTTCATGTATGTGTCTCAAGCAAAATATGTGTTATGCACTTGGGAACACATATTTAATGGTTGGAATGATACATTTCATAAACCAATTCATTATTTAAATACGAATTCATATGATGTAGTAGTTAAGAATTCAACAAGTGACGTATATTACTAACCTTTTGTCTATCACTGATGAATGTGCAATTTAAATTGGGTTTGTGGAAAATGTAGACAGGGGGTGAATACGTTTCCGTTTAAAATCTTAAAACTTTTGTATCAAATACCCGTTTAAACTTGACGTAATATGAAAAGTTCTAATTATAGTCTATGACTATATCGAATAAGCAAGTTGTCACAACACAAGCATAAATATCTAGCCACAACATAAACATAATTAACAAGTAAAGAAATAGCGACATGTAAAAGAGAAAGCAAACCGAACACGATGATTTATAGTGGTTCGGTCATGGAGCTCCTATTCTCCCTACTCCAATCCCCGAGTACCCAACTCGAGAGTTACTTCACTAGATCAACACGCTCCCTTCTCGGCGGAGAAAACCTTACACAAAGTCGCTTACACTTTTTCCAATACAAAGCTAAATACCGAGTCCTAACAAAGGTAGAACCAACCCATCGTCGCTTACACATTATCCGAAACAAAGCTAAATACCGAGTCCTTCTTTGGGTACAACCAAACCTATTATGTTTTGTGGCCCAACATAACAAACCTTGTGTTTTATGGCACAAACACATAAACCATCTAATCTATAATGGTACAAATATGATTACAATGGATATCCAACACAATGTGTCTAATAGATATAAATGACTAAACTAAATGAATTTCCATTGATGGAAAGCCTTCAAATAAATGATGATGATGAGATCTATAATCTTGTAGATCTTCATATGTATATGCTTTGTGATGGATGGAAATGGGAATATCTCTAAGGCTTGCTTTGGTGAATGAACTTGGAAGTATGCTTACAACAAACTGAGTGTTAGAGCATTATGATCATATGCAAATTAGATGTTACCTACTGATCTAGATGATGGAAAAATGCAGAGAAAATGTGTGTTAAAGTCTTGAGCAAATGGTGAGAAATGGCTTGGTATTTATAGGCAAAAACTGGTACTGTAGCATGGTTCTGACGGTTCCTTTTGTAGAAGGGAAATGACCAGTGTAAACCTATGAAACCGGCTTCTACTGTTCACCGGTTCCGGCGGTTCCTTCCCAAAAAGGGAACCGACCAGTGTAACCGGAGGGAACCAGCACACAGTTTTGCAAATCCCAATTTTAGATTATTTTATGATAAAAAATCTTATGCAATCTTCAAAGATTATGGCTAGATTTAGAAAGATATGATGTGACAATACATAAAGGTCAACTATATATATGATGTCATGCATGATGTAAAATCCATATTTTAAAGAAATGTGATTAAGTAAGATGTATATATACATAAAAGGAAAGTTACTTGTGTTTTAAAAAATATGCAAAGTGAACAATAACTATTGTATACTCGTTCAAATAAAATATATATTTAGATGTGAATAAAAGTGATGCATTTGTATAAAAATACTTGTAAATACAAGATGTGAAATGAGGTTTGATCATAATGCCACATAACAAACATGTACGAACCTGTGTTGTAATATAAGAGGATTCGAGATGTTGAAACGTGTTGTTGTATGTTGAGACAAAATATGATTACGAGTAATTTGTACACTTTACGTTATGTATTACAAGTTACATGTTTGTCATCAACAAAACAAACGAGACTGTGTAGATTAAATATCGTAATATTTGCACTAACATAACTTTTTACTTGAGGTAGATCGTGACAAAGAACTTGAA
>BQNB010151888.1:0-15844 GCA_026074375.1 Tanacetum coccineum | reverse complement strand
AAAGCGAAAAATTTCCCCGTACAATTGTGATAATAGAAAAATAGGTTTTGTATTTGATGAAAATTTTTGGGTTGTTATACCTTGAGTAATATATAAAGATTATGTGGAATCTAATCTTTATACACCAGAAGAGTAATAAAGCAATGTAATAGTAACACAAGATCTTTCTCTTAACTCACAATATATTGAATGATTTACAAAACAACTATATGTTTTGCCTAATAGGTATGACTTTTCTATATTGATTGATATATTTTTCTAACTATGCCGTAGGGTTCCTTTTATACACTAAGGAAAACCCTAATGGGCTTACAAAACGCATTAAGTGATCATGGATATCTATTCCTAATATATCTCATGCATATCACATAAGCAGTACTAACTTCTTATACTTAATAGTACTAATAAACTAACTAACAGTACTAATAAACTAACATTTTGTACTGGTAGTACTAACTATAACTTACAGTACTAACTATTACAACTAGCAGTACTAATGACTTAGTTTATTTTCTTCAATCTTCAGTAGCAGCACAAATCTTCAAATAGCAGTACTAAGTCCTTTCAATAGTATAAACTTATAGAACCCATTAATTCCCAACAATCATCCCCTAAACTTGTTATTTATCTCCAAATCATCAAGTTTCTTGAATTAAAAACTTTTTGATTCTGAGATGATTCTTCTAAACCACTTCATCTTCTTGGTTTGTTGGCTTCTATGAAGATCATCATAATTAGATCTTTCGCCATCTCACTATCTTCTTCTACTTGCAGCCTTCTACTTGGCATCAAATTCATAACTGCAGTTGACAATGGATAATCCTTTTCTATCAACATATAGATATCATGTCCTCTTGTTGAAGATACATGATGTACTCCACATGTACCATACAGTCTCCATGTCAAAGGATCATACATATATCTTTGTAGCTTCCACAACACATCATCTTTATCTGGTTCAAACAACCTCTTCAGTTCAACCCATAAAGCTCTTTCCTTATCTTCAGTAGGTTCTGCTGATCTAAATCTTTCTTTAACTAAACTCCATAATGTAACAAGGTCTTCTCTGTCAAATCCTTTGAGCATATCTTCAAAGACTTGATATGCCTCTGTGATGTTTCTAACCCTGATAATCTTCCAATATTTTCTTGATCCTTCAGTATGAATTTCCCAGTCTATGATAGGATATTTTACTTGTAAAGCTTCTGCCTTAATTTCTTCTACTGGAACTATCTCCAACATCTTCTTAAGTTCTTCTTCAGATAATTCTTTTGGTTCTTCAGTTGGTTGTTCTTGAATAGGTTCTGACCTTGAAGCTTCAGTTGTCCTTAACTTCTTGAAACTAGTGTGTGTCATTGCAACTTTGTTGTAATTGTATTATATCTAGTAAATCATTTGTGTATATTATGAAGGTGTGTATTGTATTTAGATTGTGGTGATCATACAAAGTATAGTTAGATCGTGGTGATCATAGTAAGTAGTGTTAGATTGGTGTGATCGTGTTAGTGTCTTGGTGAAGTGAAGTGTTGATAGTGTGGTTAGTATTTTAGTCCTCAAAATACAATAGGTGTGGTAAAGATTGTTACTAGCTATGAATAGAACTGACAATTTGGCTTAGGTGCAAAATCGGATGTAATCTTAGTTGTGTTGGTTTTCTCCGCCTCAAAGGGAGCTTGTTACATAGTGAAGTAAAACTCTCGAGATGGTGCTCGGGGAGTGAGTATAAGCGAAGAGGTGCTTTGTTACCAATCCACTATAAAATCCTGTGTTGTGTTTGATCTTTTCTGACCTCATCTCTTATCTTGCATACTTAATTTATATATTCCATCACTTATTTATCAGTTTGGTATTGTAGTATATTGTTACACATAATGAATTTACAAGAGATGAAATCTAAGTTTTTCATAAACAAACATTACAGTACATTAAATTAAAAATGGTAAACTATTTTAACCCCATTAAACTATCGCCCCCTTCTAGTTTTCTACAAAATAATTGTGTAACTAGAGTAACATTTTGTCTATAACTAACCAAAATAATGACATCTATCACATTGTCCACGTGATGTATGAGTTTAAAACCGCAACAGAAAAGTAAATTGCTAGGCTAGTCTTCCTAGTAATTTTTCTTAACTCGATTAATTTCCTTATAGGCTAAACACCCTTGTGTCAAGGCAGGACCGATTAAGGAGGAATTGCATGCTAAAAGATAAAATTAATGAAAGCATGGATGGCTAGTCCCTCATACTACCCTAACTACAACTTCATATACTCTATCAGATACCTAAGTACATATTGCTACTTGTAGGCATTTTAATATAGAAAGAAAGTAAATAAAATCCGCTATATGCTTTCTACTAAGTGGAAGTAACACTTACAGAGTTGACAAACCAGTGGAGCCTTGCGTTTTACTATTAAAAAAGACATTCATGTGATTTGTCAGAATTCCGTGGGAGCTACAAGATTTGATTTTCTTGTTATTCCCATAAAATTTCTAGCTTGCTTTGAAATAATTCATCACTTTCTGAATCTGAACGATCATTGCTTAAAGGAAGATTTCATTTTATTTTATTAGATAACACGTTGCCTTTCTGATGTTGCTTTCCGAAACGTTATCTATAGAATAATAATCCACAATTCCTTATTAAATGTTATGGTTTGAAATCTACTTGTAATATCTATGACACTATCATATTGTTTATACAATTGAGCGCTTGTCGTATTGTTTTAGATCATGTTGTCCCGTACACAAGTGGGAGAAATCTTAAGTGTGTGTAATGAAAAACATATAACAATATGATTATTGGTTTCTCTTGACCGCAAGGTAAGAAAACTAATAAATCTACTAGGACTTAAACACACACGATGTTTGTTGCCCTATTACATTTAAATGTCAAGATATAATATATAGCTACTTCAACTCATTGACTATAGTTTTTATTTTTTTAAAAGGTTCCCCAAAATAATTATGGTTCGATTATAAAATCATAATTATGAAGTTTGAAATTAACTAGTAATTATTATTGAGCTTAAGAGTTTGCGTTCATAACTACTTTAGTAACTATAATTATGATTGCTTGTTAAGACATGATTATAAAGTCCTTGAATTTATCAATGACTCATAACATAAAATAAGTAGTAAATTTGTTATGTCTTCTTGTTAACACACAAACATGAGGTCCTTGAATTATTCAAGACTTGTAACGTATACTTGACATGTTTTGTTTTCTTGAAACACATGAACATAGAGTTATTGTACTATTCAAAGAAATATACGTTATAGCATGCACTTGGTTTTAAAATACTTTGTATTCAATTTGGCTTGACCCAATTGGTAAGTATTTGACCTAAAGAGAATTAAGTTATCTAAGGAATTCTGATGTAGTCTCACAATTCCAATACTCATAGGATACCACATTTTTATGGTATGTCTAATGTGTTGAAACATGTGGAAACTAGAAGGGGGGTTGCTCATGATCTTGTACTGACAAACTATTGTTTTACGGTTTAAAATTTTACTTTCAAAAATGAAAAGTCTGAGTATATGTTCAAAAAAATTCAAATCACAATTATGGAACAAGCAATAACAATCTAACGAAAACTAAAAAAACGGAACAATAATATGTAAATAGATAAGGAAGAGAAGAACAAACCAAGACAACCGAGATTTATAGTGGTTCGGCTACGAAGCACCTCTTCGCCCTACTCTACTCCCCGAGTATCCGACTCGAGATTTCACTATGTCAACACCAGATCCCTTTAGGCAGAGAAAAACCGTTTTACCAACGTCGCATACGTTAATCCTACACTAAGCAAAATGACCGAGTCCTAATCTTAGCTAGAACCAATCTACCACTTCACAAGATATACACACTCACGAGATCTACACTATCTGATCTACACAATATCCGAATCACATAAATACACAAGATAAATACAATAGAGGTTTAATACTTAGAAGAAAAGAGGAGAGATCACTAATTAACACTTTGTTTCTTGAAGAATACGAGTGTTCTTCTCTTGCACTTGAATGAGAGGGAAGAGATGAGAAGAAGAGATTAGATCACTTGAAACAAGATCTAAGTATGTTAGTGATCAAGAGTTTTAGTGAGAGAAAGAAGGTTTAGAGAGAGAAAGAAAAGACTAAAAAATTTCGTGCAAAGAGGAATGATTTTCTGCTGGGAATGGAGCAGTATTTATAGGCAGGGAATCCCAACGGTCATCTGGTGGCGGTCCCGGCGGTCCCTTATATATAAGGGGGCCGCCACTAGACTCCGCTCCCTTTTTTGTCTTTTTGTGGTGAATGTTGTATCTGTTATGGAACCTTCCATTTTGGGGGAAAATTTGAATTTCAAATTTTAAGTTTTTAATAAAACTTTTCTTTTAATTAGAAAATATTTTGTAAATGTATTTTTGAGAAAATACTTTTGTAGAATTAAAAGTGAGGATTAAGAGAAAAATATTTTCTTGATCACTAATCATGCTTAATTATTTTGTTTGTTCATACCTTAAGTGATCACTAATCTTAGAAATGGAATTTTTACAATTGATAATTGTAAACGTTTTATTTTATGTAAACGTTATTTACATATTGTTATATCAAAACGTTAGAAGGTCAAAAAAATATCACTAACGATTTTAGACATTATTTGTATTAACCAATACTCACCCTTTTTGATGATGACAATAATATAAAATTATTTTAACAGAAATCAAAATTTAAAGATGTCAAATTATTAAATGAAGTTGTGTATCATTTCTCCCCTTTTTTTGTCGAATTCAAAATAAGAATGACTCGTCGAGTAGTCAAATGGAATAAAAGAAATCGACGATATCAAGACTCCCCCTTGATGTGTGCTCCCCTTGTTTGGGGCACCAAGGGATCGATCTTACGAAAATTATGTGCTACAAAACAAGGTTAGAAGTACAAGTGCAAGACAAATATCTTTCAAGTTAACACACTGTATTTAATTTAACAAAAGAAGAGTTTCATTCAACCAACAAGAAACTCATACACTAGCACATCCAACTAATATATTCAACATAAAATAAAACTAGAGCTAATACAAGATAAAGAGAAATAATACTACATAAGTCTTAAATGATTCATGATTCATAGAGAATGACTTTTTGAGAAAAAGGTTTGGGGTGACACATTTATGAAAACATTTAGAGATTTTTCACGGTGGAGGTGGAAAGTGTGAGGTGATTGCGGTAGTGAGAAGATATTCAAGATGAGCAAACATGATGTTCATCTCGTCTCTTAGGGTGAAGAAAAGGTTTTGGTTGTGAGAACAACATATGCAAGTTGACCCATGATAGTCATGATAGTTATAAAAAAGAGGATAGCCCATGATAGGTGGTTGAGGTTGTGGTGGTGATGGTGGTGATATAGTGTCATGAATGTGATCAAAAGGAGTGATTGGGGACAAAGAAAGTGTGATATCCATGGAAGGATGACTTTGAAGTGGTTGAGGATTTAGAGGTCTAGGAGGAACATCCGAAATGTTTTCAAGCAAAGGGTTCAAGTGAGGAGGAGAATTTGGTTCATGTGAAGATGGGGTGAAATTTGAAGTTTTAAGTAAAAGGAAGAAGATGTATTCTCTTAACTTGATGATGTTTGATTAGTGGATGTGGTTTTTGATGGTGCATTTGGAGGAGTTGGAGATGAAGAAGTTGTTGTAGGAGAAGGTGTAGTGGTGATATCTTCATCACTAGATATGTTGACAAATAGTTGTCTAGGAGGGATTATGGTGAAGTTTGATTTACTAAGAAGGATTAATAAGTGAAGCTTGTAGAATTCAATGTAGTATGAGGAGAAAGGAAAATGTGAGTGAAGAAGGAATAGAGAAGAAGTTTCATGATTTAAGGTGGAAGAGATAGATTGAAGAAGTAAGGCATGGGTTTGAAGTTTTAGATTCCAAAAAGTGTTTGTCAAAATGGGGGTAGAAAGATAGAGAGTGTGGGGAGAGGAAAAAAAGATGCAGAAATGGCGGTAAAATGGGATCGGTAGTGTAAATAGTCGGGGGGTTGAATGGTGAGACGATATGGAGGGGGGAGAGGAATTAGGGGGGGATTAGCGAGGGGAATTGAGGGTATGGATGCAGCAGTGCCCCAATGAAATGTGGAGTCTCCCCATATTCCCATCACATTGCATTTTACATATTGCTTTTCCTTAACAATCTGTTAATCCCAATACCAGCCAAGTAACTATCAAGCTTCACATTTCCAAATACCTCCATTTTCTTAATTTTTCCAATGCCCCAGAGTTTTTTGTGTTATGTGGGATTCCCCCCAACACGCAATTCCACGCTGTGCACGTGGACCCACCCCACTACCCTAACCGTTTAACCCCCTACGACCGCCACTAGACCACAGCACGCGTCCCAAACAACCCCGCGGACCCAGAAAACCATCGTGGGCCTTCCCAGTAAATATCACGGGGGGGTCTAAAATAGATACACGAACAAATACCAGAAATACCAGCTATGCATGAATTTAAAAATTACAAAATCCCATTTTCATTCCAATCATATATCAACAATAATCCTCTAAACAATATAAACAAACTACCCATATCAACTATCTAAGTTCTATGAAGGCAAGCATATGAAGGACAAATATTTTTCTCAAAATATAAGCAACCTAAAATCATCTATAAAGCAAGATATTATCGAGGAGCAAGCAAGCAATGGTTATAGGATGATAAAAATCGAAAGATCAACCTGGAAAAGCTTAGTAGCCCCATAACTAAGTATTCTAAGTTCACTAAAGAGTAGCATAAAACATTAAACACCTAAGCATAAATAGATAAATAAATAAATCTAAATAATAATGTCATAAAGAAATTTCCATATTTGCTCACTTCTCCATGTTTCTCCACAACCAACTAAACTTTTTCTGATTGACCTTACTCTACCATCCGAAACGTTGCTCATACTCGTAAATGTACAGTGACAATTGATGATTCGGATTAGCGGTGTAAAATGGTTCAAGGTAGAGGTCAAAGTAAGGTGGGTTTTGAATGACTTGATGAACGTGATTGTTAAAGAGATGATATAACGAAATGGGGGAAGGAATGCCTTGCAACGCGAGGCCCTTTGTCATTCCATGACAACAACATCGTTGAGATAGAAGAGAATGGTTGATCGAAGGCGGAAGAAGACGAGACTTGAATGACGACCTTATCTCCACGTGCAACACGATCTATTCTCTTTTTGAGACTGAGTTTTTTGCCCTAGTTGAGCGTATCAAGAGAGTCATGACACTATCAAGATAAGACATAGGACTCATTTTTCCATTTTCCGGATTTTCCTAATGATAACTTTAAACAATCGATTAATAACATATCCATAGGTTAAAAAACAAAAAAAGAATTAACCTCTTTTGTTTAGTAACCCACTCTATTCATTTTTTCATGAAACAAGTAAGGTTGAATCTTTCGAAGTATACGACACAATAAAGCATATAACAAAGACATGCAGACATATGTTCCCGATTACCCCCAGCAAAAGACATTTTCCCGGATAATTTCTTCTAAAGGCTTCAGGGTTGGCTCAATTTCACGAGTTAGAATTTGATATTCAAGAACATTAATTTCTTCCTCATGAAGAATACGACAGACTTGACTATCTCGATTAATTCGAATAGACGAAATGATGTCCTCAATGGAAGGAAGGTTGGTTTGATATTGCCCCTGCCAGAAAGAGATAACCATATGCCAACTCACAGATCCTCCATCTATCGGAAAAGAACACCACGCACCTTCACAAGGTATATCAAGAATTTGAGCAAATTCTTTAAGAGAGAAAGAGAAGAATTGATTTTGAATAACAAATTCGACAAACATTTGACCTTCGTCAGAATAACTGACTTGATATTGACTATAAAACTTGAGAATGAAGCGAGGACAAATTTGTCTCATTATTCAAGAGACACCCACGCACTTCGACAAAATGGAACAAAGAGACCGAATATAGATATTTCGATTATCCGCAAATTAGTCCAAAACCAACACCCGATTCCCACTATGAATGTTAACTGCTTTTATTTGATATTCATTGGTATGTTATTCCTTTATTTTATGATGTTCAGATGCAAGTTACGCGGCATGATTTTCCTAAAACCAAAGCGAATCACATTTTATTACCGTTTCACTTGTAGTTGGCCATGTACATTGCTTCTAGTGTGTGTCTAGATGTAACAAATGTGGAGTAATGATTAACTCGGCCAAAATATAAAATCCTAAGAGCTAATCCAAACGTTCCTTAATTCGATTTTGCTCATCCAAACAAGTCAAAAAATACATATGAATTATGAATCTCGAAATTTGTTCATGAGATCATTATGCATGTGTTTGAAAACGTTTTTGTATTGGATTAACAATGCACAACAACAATTTTATTATGTTCCTAACGTGAGTGATTTGAACATAAAATTGGGGTTTTGGTTCGAAATCAATTTTTCAACACATTCACTAATGTATGCAAATCTTATATCTAACGGGATTGAAGAAGCAATACTAGTTATAACATTGTATCCTAGTTGCCTTAATTGTAACAAAAAATAAAAGAAAACATAAAAACCCAATTTAAATTTTGGATGTTCATCAAGAATCCTAGACGTTAATTGACGAAAATAATGAAATGACTTACAATTAATGATCTTTGTGATATTAGGATTGATTATTAGTGTTGATTTGATCTTCAATTGATGTTTTAATGGTTAAATTTGAGTTTTGGTAAGTTTTGGGTCGTGTTCGTTAATGGCAGCAGATAAAGGAGTGTTTGTTTTTGTTTTTTGAAAATTTTTGTTTAAGTGTTCCATATTATGGTCTGCTGATGGCGGTCCCATATCTCCTGGCGGTCCCAAATATATTAGAGAGCCGCCCTCAGTAAAGGGTATTGGACTTGAGTTTCTGACGAAAATTTAACAAAGAAGAGTGACATTTTAATTTCAATTTGGGGAATTAAAAATGCTTTAAAGTAACTTCGGAAGAAGTTAATTTCAGTTGCACATGACACGGAATTAAACACAGACTAGAATCGAAACTAAAAGAAGGAGAAGCGGACACATAAGGTTTATGGAATGTGTTCCATCATTCCTAAACCAAGACGTAGATAGTTAAACGATTCACGTTTAAAGGGTTTAGTAAGAATGTCGGCGATGTGTCGACGGATGGCAAAAACCTTACGATTGAGAAATGCACATTTCTAGACATACCCATGAAAGAAAAAGTGGTGACGTAATTCATGTGTTTGTACGAGTAAATGTTGCATTGTTTTTGCTAAGGTAATCGCGCCTTTTGTTATCGCAACATATAGGACCGTCGTCGAGTCGTACGTCCTTAGTCGAAAAGAGCTTGTATCATCTATAAGTGCAAGTTACACTGCCTTTTACGGCGCATACATAATCGCATTGGTAAAAAAAAAAAGTGATATAGCAAGAGCGGTTTGTGTCTTTGATAAAAAAAAAAAACAAAATAAATAAATAGAAAGAAAACTAAAAGCAATGCAGAAATAAGAAAAAGAAAATCAAAAAAAAAAAAGAAAACAAAATAAAAAAACAAAGAATAAAAGTTAACAGAGAAAAAAAAAAAGCAAAAAAAGAAACCAAGATGTCAAACAACAATCCCACGAACATGCCTGAAGTTAATTTTACAAATAGCCGCTAGTGCTCTTTCGGTCCACCGAAAATCTCCCGCATGATCAAAGAGTCCGGCATAATACTACGTTCTACCGTCCCCTTAGATACCATAATCCTAAGTGCGTAGTGCCTTTAACTTATTGAAGATACTATTTAACCGCTTCAAGTGAAGGTTTGGGATCCTCATGGAAGCGATGCACAAAGGCAGACATTAAACATGATATCGGTCTACTTGGCCATTAGGGTAATAATAAACTACCTATCAAATGCCTACATACATGGTACTAGCTATCGACTCACAACTCTACAACCTTTTTGTGAGTTTTAGTATCTGAGGACATGGGGGGTTTTTCATTGGTTTTAGAACATCTAGACCAAATTCTTAGCATTTCTTTAATATACTTAGATGATGACGATACCCATCTTCTAATTGTTTTATAGTATCCATGTAAGACGTTAAGTTCACTCATCATGCTCATCTCGAACCGTCATGCATGAGTTTGGCAAATTCTTCACACATGTCTTGGAACAATCGAACCGAATATAATAACATAGAAATATATATAAAAATGAAGAATATGAACTTTTTCTTCCTAGTAATAAAGAGTGTTCTTCTACCATTCCTATTTAAATTCATGTTTAATAAGGAAATCTATTATCTATCATACCATCGCTTTGGGTGCTTGTTTAAGACCATATAAAGCTTCATAATTTATAAACATATCTGTTTTTTCGAAATCAATGAATCTCGGAGGTTGGCACATATACCTCACATTGATAAAACCGTTCAGGAATGCCCTTAATTACATCCATTTGGAATAGTTTAAAATATAAGGTACATGGTATAGCTAATAATATCTAATGGACTCAAGTCTAGCCAACCAGGCATAAGTTTCATCATAATCGAAGCCCTTTTAATTGTTGTAGCCTGAGCAACAAACCTAGAGCCCTTAATTTCGAGAAAAAATATCGATCTCGTCTAACTTATTTCTAAATACCCACACCTACGTTTCATATGATGTCATATTTCTAGGTTGAGGAACCTAACCTCCCAAATGTCATTAGCAATTAATGATTTAATTCTTCTTACAATGACGACTATCCAACTTTCATCTCCTAACGCACATTCACATTCTTATGGTATCTATAGTTGATAAAAAAACAAAAGAAGTTACTTTGGTATTGGGCTTAGTGACCTAGGGTACTTTGGTGTTAAGGTTACCTATGACATATCTATAATGGATGGTTCCTAGATTCCCTTAAATGTCTACATTTCATCGATCTCTAAGTTCATCCACATGTCGTTTCAGGCTTTTCTTTTCATGAGCTTAAAATGCTTCTTCTTCATCTAAGTCAACTTCAACCAAAGGTGAAGTCTTAGAGGGTGGAGGAAGTTCACGAAGATGTCAGTTCATAGATCTTCTACTTTCTTAGTTGGTATGTTAGGATGATGTAGGCCTTTATAGTCTAATTAAAAACAACATATAAAACACCAAAACATGTGGAAAAAAACTAAACAAAACATAAAAATATAATAATAATCACAAAAAAAAAATACAAAATCAAAAATTAAAACAGAAAATATTTAATATAAAAAAAAACAAATAAAAATCAACTATAATATAAAATATTCACAAGTGAATAAAACAAAATTTAAAAACCCAATTACTATCACAAAAAAACAATCCCAAACAAGACACAACATACCGAAATCAACCAGACCCGAACAAAAAACAAAAACACAATACACTAACCAACCCACACACACAACAAATCCCCACCCCCCAACAAACCCCACGCCCAAACCCCCAACAAATCCCCAACCCCCCCCCACACCCACCCCCCCACCCCCCCACCCCCCACTACCCAAACACCACCCCCCCAAACCCAAACCCCACACCACCCCCCCCCCACCACCCCCCCCACTTGATACCACCCCCCCCAACCCTGCCCCCCCCCAACCCCAACCCCCCCACACACCCCCTTGTTTGGTTATTGAAATAATCCCCAAAGTTGTAGTAGTTTAATAATACGACCCCAACAAAAACCTCCACCCCCCCACCTCCCCCAAAGTACAGACATAAGTGACCCCCTATGGTGACTTTAGTCAAATGTATAACCAACCATCCGCCCAAGCATCCAAACCCACCAAAACCCTCGCCACTTTAACACTACCACTATCATATATATCCACGGTAGTTTATCCTATAAAAGCACAAAGAAAAATCGGCATACGAATGAAGAAGCAGTAATCACAGCGGAACCACCCCCCCTAAAAGAGTAATGAATGCTCAATCACATAGACCTACTCATTTCATGAAGTGTGGATCCTATTTTTCCTTTCGACCCACGCGATTTGATGTGGAGTGTCGTGGAGCCAAGAAGATATAGTAAAACCGGTTAGGCATTACAAACATCTCCACATGTACCTCAAATCAAATTCTCTATCGTGGTCATAAATCATATAGACACTATTGAACAACCTAATTTGGTTTATGGCTTTTCCTACAAAAATAAATTTAAACAGATCACAAACTATGGTTTTATCCATAAGAAAATCTAGTCCAAGTATACCAGATAGTCCTTCAACAAATGACTAGGGTGGTAACGGTATTCCACCGTAACTATCTGATACGGTTTGAAGGAAACGAAGATATATCATATGGAGAAGTGTCTAAAGCATCTATTCATTTGAGATTACATTCCTTAGTGATTGTGACTAGTGTTGAGCTAATTTATTTCCCATTTTACAAGCACACACAAAAATGTTAAATCAAACTTAAGCTCTTTAGTTATCAAACAGAAGTCCTAAGAGGCCAACGATTGAAATGAGACGCAATATTTGCTTGTCCTAAATCATCCTATGCCACAAGGTGGAATTTTCAAAAAATCGTTGTAGACCAAATTTATCCCTTGACTGTATTTCATAAATTTCAACAATATAAGCCTTTCTTCCTAATACCTCTACCTATGACTTTACCGTCCTTAGTGATTTCACTATCATGTTCAGAGAAAGTTACTCTACACTTATTGTCACATATTTGTCCTATACTTAGCAAATTAAATCCTAAGTTATCAACATGTTCTTTACTACATTATCTATTTGAGAGAGTCATTAGAAATCGTACACACCTTTGCCAATGATGTTACCTGCTAAGATTACTACAAAACTATGTTACCCACCAATGTTATAGCCTTGTAAGTGGAGAAGAGCTTTTGGTTGCCCGTCATATGTTTAGAGCATCCGCTATCCTTGATCTATTCGTCAGGCTCCAAGTCAACTCCAAGGCATATCTATTTATATAAGACAATAACTCAAACATTTGGTCCCCAATATCTCATGGGTCCAAAGTTGTTAGTGCCAAACATCCCTTACATTTGATGCAATTAGTTGGGATGTAAGAATGGAAGACACATTTCCCATGGCATGTAACTTTGACGTGGAAAGTTGTTCCAAGTTACGGGAAAGCCATGAGGTTGGTTTTGTCGACCAATATGTCTTCTTGGTTGCTGTGTTTTAGAACGGGGATAATTATTATTAACTTTTCTTGGAGGTGGAGTTTTTGACCTAAAGTTTGGTTTCAAAAATCCAACTCGGAGTTTTGACAATGGCTTATAGAATGGTTTAACTTCATTGTCACTAGCAACGGGAACTTTGGCTTTGTTTACAATTATGGGTTTTGGTCTAGGACCCAAAATGGATTTTTGAAAAGACACAGTATACACGAAGAATGCATTTTATACTTTACGATACAAACCAGGGACTGAAATAGACAAAACCTGAACCTCAAGGGCATACCATAGTGGTCGGTTCCTATGAGGGTTCAAAGGGGGGTTTCATTTGTTTGGATAAACAAGGAAGGAAGTGTGTTATGATCAAACTAGGATTTTTTTTCTAAGTATATCCCAACTAGGGAATAAGGGCTATAAATACCCCTTACCCTAGATTATAAACACACGACATAATCCTCAATAAACCCTCAAACAGTTTTTTGTTTCCTTTGTTTCTTTTTTGCCGAGTTCGACTAAACCCCTCACAAGGGTTTCTTTGATTTTCGGTTTTTAATTCATCACCATATTCGATTAAACCATTAAGGTTTTAATCGACTTCACTTGTTCTTCCTAGCTCGACGTTGCAAGTTATAAACACAAGGTGTTTTTTGGTTTCTTGGTTCGAAGAAAAAACCCCAACAAGGGTTTCGGGTTTTGCTCTAATTCGGTCCAAGTGGTTTTCGGTTATATTAGGGTTTTCAAACCCTAATTTGGTGATCTTGATTTCAGTACAAGATAAGGGTTTTGTTTGGTATTCGGGTGCTATAACACAAGGGTGTTTGATTGTGAAGTTAAGGCTAGACAACTTAACGCATTCGGTTGACGTGATTGTGTGAGCAACCGTAGAGGTGATTGTTTTAATCACTTATTCGTTTTCAAGATCAAATTTGCTGAGAGGTACGCTTTCTATTTACTTCTTGTTAACGTGTTAATCCCAACAGAACCTACTGTGACGACTTCTATTTTCATCACTAAACAACTACAGTGACGACTTTAAATAATTTTTAAGGTGCAATTCTATATTTTCCTCAAAAAACATTTTAGAACAACTGTTAGTGACGAGATATGAGTTGTCACTAAAGGTTTTTTTCTTGTAGTATGTCTTACCGTCCTACAATGTTTTACAAAATAAAAAATTTCAAAAAAAAATAAATGTTTATTGCTCTAATTGGACCTAGCATTGCTATCTCTTTTTTAGTAAAGGATTTTCCCGGTATAATTTATTACTCCAAAAAATAGTTAAGTACAACGAATGTGAGTGAATCTTACAATTTAGCCCAAAATTAGGCGAAAAACAAACGTACCAACTGTGCTTCAAACCTAACCTATCATAAGAATGACATGCCACACTTATAAGACTTACTACAAATGCTATCGGAGTTGACCACGAAGATTAATATCAAAAGCATTAGCAAACTTCATTTGAGCATCAGTCAAACCAGGATCATCAAAGTCATCATCATCATGTAACACCCCCAAAAATCACAACGCAGCGGAATACCACTTGGGGTGCTACTTCATAGTCCGTACGCACAAGTCACAGAAAACGACCTCAAAAGAGACGTTTAATAAAATGTCACATTCAATTTAATAAAAATGTCAAAGTTAAATAGGTCCCACTTGTAAGGTATTAGAAAACATTGTCAAAAAGTTTATTTAATGGTACTCAAGTTATTAAGCCATCAAAAATAAATATATCCGCGCGGCTCAAATGCTCCCAATGCTCCACTAGCAAAATAGTAACTTGAAAATACATGCTAAAACGTCAACAATAATGTTGGTGAATTCATAGGTTTAAGTAAAAGCAGTGTTGAAATAATTTAAGTAATATTTCAGTAGAAAAAGAAGCGTTACGATATTCCAAAGTGTTATTTCTGAAATCCAAGTAGTGATTCAACAAATCAAAAAGTATTTAGAAGTGGACCACAAGACTTAAGTAATGGTGGACTAAGTACGTATTCCGAAGTCCAAAACAAGTAAGGTAGACAAGAGAAACAAATTCACCAAGTCTAATTATATATTATTGCACTAAGCTCATGACCCCGAAGCCTTAACTGTCTGTCTGCCCCAAATAGGTAGGGTGTCTGCCAAAACAGCCTACAGTTCTCTAAATGTTAAATGCACCATGATCAACTTGTGACCATAAATTCCGGTGGGGATTGTTAGTCCCGATAGATCTATCCACAACACTAGCGCTCACTATAATAGCAATTGACGGTTCATGATATTAGGGACTTAGATGGCACTGTGGTAACTTAGGCAATAATAATCAGGCAATAATCTGGATAGCATACAGTTTAAAACACTTGTGTCCGTAGTAAAACAATCATGTTGTTCAAAATTCACGATTTCAAATATAGGTATTCAACGATCTCAAATCATATAGTAAACAAATCAAGCTTTGGTAAAAATAGTCATGTAATGCTTATGTAGTAGAAATCAATAAGTTTACTTAGTAAAACGAGCATGTATTCCCCTCGCGGGTTTATAAAACATTGAAAAGATTGAAATGCGAGACTATGAACTCACAAAGTATTGAAAGGTAATTGTACTGTAGTAAAATATACAAGTTTGTAAACGAGCATGTATTCCCCTCGCGGGTTTATAAAACATTGAAAAGATTGAAATGCGAGACTATGAACTCACCT
>BQNB010151887.1:0-15844 GCA_026074375.1 Tanacetum coccineum | reverse complement strand
AAATTAAATTACCAATGAGTTGAAGCATTATTTGCTGGAACATTTGCTACAATCAGATTGTACAAGGCTTTTGTTAGTACAAGGCTTCTGTTACAAGGCTTTTCCGAAAAACACCCATCATGACCAAATCGCTTTCTTAGTCGACATGCTTTCACCAGATAATATCACACGCAACGCAAACAAACAAAACAAAGACTACCGCAACAAAAACGGAAAACCCCGCGCTCCGCGACGAAGCGCGGGTTAAAAACCTTGTTAAACTTAAACTATGGTATAATTAATGTGGTTTGTACCCCCATCAAATACCTCATTAAATGTATTTGTGTTTTCAATGTAGTTTTAAACAACTTTAAAAACATAATAACATATAAGCGGGTAAAATTTATTGATGAAGCAAAATTTTATTTATTTCTCTCTCACTTTTCTTCTTATCTTTTTCAAACTAAAGTATCACCACCATTAATATATCCGGCAACCATCCCTCTTATCGCCATCCCTCCGGTCAAACACCAAAACTACAACCACCATAGTACCTGCGGCCACCACCATCGTAGCATTGTACCACTGTCCGCCTCACCGCAATTGCACCTTCGTTCACCACCACCTCCGATCACTGTCGTCTCCGGTCACCGCCTCCTCCGGTCACCAACACCTTCGGTCACTAAAGATGATGAAGAGGGTGGTGTTTAGATTTTTTACGTATAGTTTCAAGATCTAATTACTTGAGATATGGAGGAAAAAAGAGAGATGCGTAAACAAAAAAAATATATTATGGAAAAGTAAAAGACATAACATTTAATGTGTTATTTTTTATTGGTGTAAATTTAAAGTCAAAGTCAACGGGGTTTGTATCCTAAAATGATGGGGGTGCAAACTCACTAACCCTTAAAATAGTGCAATGTTTTAGTGCTAATATTGGAAGTGTTTTTCTACACTTTTGCATAAGTTACAATTTATGCATCGTAGATGCTTTAAAACCCCTTAAGATTAAGGTGCCGTTTGGTTTAGTTCATAGAATGACAATGGGTATAGGTTTGATAAAAGGGTAGAATAAGAATAGATATGATAGTTTGAAAAGTATTGTTTAGTATAAAATTTGGGTTTGCTTATTTTTCCAACTAGAAAAGTAACTAAAGCTATAAATAATCATTTTACAAGGATATTGTATATCGTAAACCAACTATAACGAGTTTTCTCATTTCACCTCTAACAAAAACAATGCCACCGACATCTAGAAACAATACTAGTTTTGAGATGTTGGAATGAAAGATCTATAGATGGCACCCTTGCCTCCTATGAGCAAGGCTAATATATTGGAATGAATATTTACTTTACATACCCATATACATAAACCAAACAATATTTCATTACTTTCATTCCATTCCTTTATTCCCATATACACTAACGAAACACGCCCTTAGTAGTAAACACATGGAGGAAATAAAAACCCAAACACCAAACATACAATCCATTATCATACACATACAATCTAAAAAAATAAAGTTTCAAACTTTAAAACAAAATTGCAAATATTAAACGATCTTATATTACTTGAGGCTAAATGTAATAAGGACATCACATGATCACTTTTACTATCGCGACCTCAGCGTCATATCAATTTTCTCTTTCCATAATCAACTTCACCAAAATAAGACAACCAACTTTACCATTAAAACATATCACACTTTAACACAAACATATCTCACAAAATTCATTTGATAAATGCGTGAGCGCGCGCACACACACACGCACACGCATACACACGCACACACGCGCACACACACACCAAACCTCCAAGACTCGGTCGTCCCAGGTTCTCCCTTATTTCATCGAAGACGCGTCTCACTTGGGTAAGAGTACTGAGTGTCGTGGCGTCAAACTTGAGCCAGTCCGACGTGTGCTTCCTTTTGGTGCCGCCATACCCGAGCCACGGTACCCTCGCGTTGAATTTGAAGTGAGTTAACTGGCTCAAAGCTAGTTATGGGAAAAATGTTAGAAAATTACAAGAGTTATATTTCAATTTTTTTATTTTAATATATTTTTCAACATTATATATATTACCCCATTTTAATCAATTTTCACAACTCTCGCTCTCTACCAAAAAATACACTCTTTATCAAAAACACATACTCTCTACCAAAAAGTGGATTGTTCTCTTTCACATACCATTGAGAAAATCAAAGGTAGTGTTCAGATTCAAATTAATGAGGATAGCATTCGTCAACAAACGATTATCGACTTAGCTATGCAGTTTGACAAAGCAAGCACAACTAAAGATGAAGAGAGGAAAGCATACCAGGAATGCAAAGACATTCCGCAAGAAAAAAAGTGTTTTGATTGACACTTTTCTTAAAAGATGAATCTTGGAAAAAATACGATATTTATAATGCTTTGTTTAAATTGGCGGTAAAAATGCAACATCAAATCAGTACTAAAATTGTTTGAATGCATGCAAAAACAAAATAGAACAATTGTGTTTTTCGTATCGTTGTTTAGTTTCCGTATTGTGTTTTAAATTTCATATGTTTTTTATTTATTTTCGTAGTGTAATTTGTATTTTTATTTGAATGAATGAAAAATTAGTTTGTTTGAAAAAATGGAAAATAAAATAAAATAATGGGTACTAAAAGATGAAACTGACTCAAGCCATGAGAGATGAGACATTTTGGTGTGTGAGTGTTAAAAGTTAGACACTAAGGTGACGAAGTGGCTTGAGCCACGACATCTTGTGCTCCACGTGTAGTAAAGTAGCACGCGTGCTATTTTGCAAGTAAGGACGTAGACTGGTCTTCTTTGGTTTATAATGCCTGGTCTATGGCACAAAACTAAAATTTTGAAGTTCAGGTATAATGTCAAGGTTTTAGAACACCATACGTTAGCTGGTTACTTTTGATTTTTAGTGCACCATACTGAATTACTGAGTCCCAAAGTCCCAACTCCCAACACATTTGCAACCCTAGTTAAAATCAAAACTAATCATGGTTAAGTTAATTTGCCTAATTAAATTTACTCTCACCCTCATAAGCCCTTATTAGCCTACTCACACTCTTTACATTTTCGTTTCAATAATATCTTGTTCCTCTTCATAAAAGTGTAAATCACCATTTTTAAACCTCTTTAGATGACCCAAACTGATTACATAATCGGTCTAGTGGCGGACCCAGAAATTCTAATTTGATGTATGTAGCACAAAAAATTTCATGATTCTTTATTTTACGGCTTGCTTGGCCTGCATAAGTTAATGTAAAAAACAGTCGGCATAAGTTAATGTAAAAAACAAAATTGTTCGGTAGTCGCAGTATATGATAAAGTATAGTTATGTTGTTTTAGTTCGTTAATCAATTACGACGAGCCTACGTCGTCAATCGTAAAGCTTGATGTTGTTAGCTCCAGATTTCTATATATATTATTTGTACTTTTTCATAATTCTTGTGCAAACCTTGGGAAACAAACCCTATTAGATTTTTATGATATTTTCAGTCAAATTCTTCATTATAACTCAAGTATAAGATCAAGATAAATTTATTCATTAATCATTCAAGCATGTTTATCATTGTTTACTTGATTATGTCTTTTACATGTTCTTCGTGTGCTATGTTAGGCTAGATTCTTTAGTGTTTATCTAGAATTGCGTAAAACTTATTGTTAATTAGTTGTGATTACTGTTTTCTTGTTGGTGATTATGCTTATCTATTACTTGTGAATTAATTAGATCTTCAATAGTGATAATTTTGTTATAATTTTTAATTGTCGGACTAAGAACCATATAAACCTTCAAGTCTCCTTAGATTATTGGACTTGCTGAGTCGACTAGGGTTCTTTGACCAAGTTTATGTGCAATGCATAGCAGCCGTAGAGCGGTGTTGGACTGCAAGACGTAAACAAGCTAGATAATTAATGCGGATGTCGTAAGGAACTTCACAGGAAGCTTTACAACTCCCTAGAAAATATACCTAGCCGTTGTAGTGTAGTATAGGTAAGACACGGGGGTTGTTATCGTTCTATAGGGGAATAGGCATCAGTAAATGTCCTAATTAAATATAGCTAAGAACTAGATGTTGAGAGAAGATTATTTTTGTATTTTTTTATATTTTATGAAAGCAATTTAAAATCTCGGATTTTGAAGGTGGTTTGTTTTAAACTACTAATTAAAACTAAATTAAACTAATAAAGATTAGGGGAATTCGTATAATGAGAGAATATTGTTTACTTAATCATGCATGATCCTTGGTACCTTCTCCTAACTTTATTGCCTTGTCACACTTGTAATGTATATGTAGGTACTATTCTAATGCATGGCGAATTACAGGAAAATGCCGTCTACGAAATAACTAACTAAAGCAACGCACAAGTAAGGTAGTATCACGACTATTACAAGGCCCCTAGTCTAGATAAACGCATTTGTATTAATACCTAAAGGGGATCATCCACACACGGGTAAGGTAGTATAAAGACTATTACCGATGGAATCCTTTCTACACAATCATGTCTCCCAAAATCTTACGATAAGGGACTAAACATGCACACACATCAACAAGAGGCAACAAAGTTAAGATATGCATACCAATTCACATACAATCATAAGCAAACACTTAAAAGATCTAGCCAAGCATGTTCAAGATAGAGAAAACACAATTATATATCAAACAATAAGACATATTGAAAGATAAGAGATAAAAGAACTTCACTATGATGAATCAAACAACTAGGGATAGTTTAGAAGGGTTAGGAAACCCTAAAATACTCCCAAAGTCTTGAACACCTCGTTCTCCCATGAACTAAACCCTAATTTCTTTTTAATCAAAAGTTCATATGAAAAACGTAAAATTGATTTTGTATATATAGAATTCAGGCCGCGACGGCGTCGCCATTTTCCAGACGACGTCGCCTAGCTAGGGTTTCTTGGGTCTTCAAACTTGACGGCTGATCTAGACGGCATCTCCATAATCCAGACGGCGTCCCACTTGAATCCAGACGTGGTCTGGAATTTCCAAACGGCCTCTTCAGAGTCTGGTCTTGAATCTTCATCAATCTTCGTACTCGTTAGCAAGCTTGACCGTTTCTTCCCAAATTGAGTCTAAATCACTTGTATTTCCACCAAATGTCTTCCAAATGCTAAAAATGCAAAAAGAAATGATTAAGCACATATTTTAGACATTTTTGCATGATTATAAGGGTAAAATAACCCCGAAAAAGTGTATAAAATTACACATCATCATATACCCCTACACTTGGGATTTGCTTTCCCTCAAGCAAATAAGCTTTTCTACCTTAACAAGATACATATCGGGGGCATTTAACTTACTCTTTAAAGGCTTTATGGCACAACCAATTAGACCTCGTAACTAGAAGCACGAGAAAAATACACTAGCACCTCACAATAAGTGTTTAGATTCTCTCTCTCTCTCTTTCTCTTGGCGTATAATGAACTATAACAATATGGAAATCGGAAATTTAACACTCATTACCTAGTCATAGCATATAAGTTACCATATGCTTGATAAAGGATCAAACCTCCACCGCTAGCGTAAGTACGAATAGTTACCATCAAAGAGGACTTTAAAAGGTTGTGATGTGTAATTATGTGGGATACATGTAAACAGAAACGGATGGCATTTGGGAAAGTGACATTTGGGTGGATTTGGTGAAATGGTGAGTCAATTATCTTACGGGAATACACGTTGGCTTGGTTGCTAGTCGAAGACTCGGACAAGATATACAAACTCTGCAAAACTCTACATCAAACTTTTTCTTTTTCTTTTCTTGACTCTATATTAAACATGAATAAATAAACAAACAAACGCAAATGGTAGCCCGTATATTTTTTTTCTACTTTTTATATTTTTTTTCTCTTTTTTTTCAATTTTTTATATTTTTTTTCATACACTTTTACCCTACCATTTGTAACATATAATACGTCATTGGGGTTTATAGATCACCCCTACACTTTGAATTTTACATACTCGATAAGCAAACTAATCTAATGACCCGAATTGGTTGGATCAAAATAACATGAAGACTACTTGACAAACATATGGGGGTCTTGACTTAACTTTTCTTCCCTATTCTTTCACGAAATAAATACAACCAAGAATCTCAATCGTCCCAAAATAATATATACAAGGATAAGGACTTAGCAACCGTGTACTCCAATAATTAACTAAGGGTGTAACACAACGATGTACTAAAAGCGAGTACATATAAGGTAGGCTAAGGTTTTAGGTGTAACAATTGGTTTAAAGGGGTAACAATGCTCTTCATTAATAATTCAGAATCCATTGAAAAATTATGAGAACCGCAAAAAATGATGCCTCGAAGGGTTTTACTAGGGGGTCTTGCACTAAAAATGAGTGCGAAGCACGGGGTGTGGGATAGTTATATAGTCGGGGTGACTAAAATAACAATTACATGTTTTAAACATGGGTTAATCCTAGTGCCTCTTATCATTTAGCAAATATTATTACTTACTACGCAGTCTCGGGATGCATTACTAAAGCAAGTTCTAGAAGTTATATGCTACCGGTACACTCATATAATTTAATATCAATGCTAAGCTCCAGAAAAGGTGACAAAGACCATACGTACACATCCGTAATGATAGAATAGACACATATGACTACACTCGAACCCTAACTCGAGAAAGCTTAGAGATATAAACTATCTTGGGCATCAATGGTGGATACCCGAATTCCTAAAGATCTAGGGGTGTAAACCTCACAATTTTGGGGGTGAATTCATTTGAGTGGAAGGGTTTTGGTGCTATTCGTACAATTCCCTATCAATGAGACGCTCTAGCTACTTAGTTTCACCGGTTATGTGAAGAAAATTTTAAATTTGGGTCAAAATTTCCCTTTATGATTTATGTTTCGATAGATAACTTATCATTTTAAGTTCAAGCAAAGACAAATGGTAGAATAGTTTCTAAGGCTTTTATTTCCCCTACATTTATTTTAAACATTGTCCCCAATGTTCTACAAAGTACCCGTAAACGAATAAAGAAAAAAGAAAAGAGAGCGAAAGAAACTAGTACTCCTCTAGTTATGCCTAAATTTGGAGAAGAAATAATGATCCCGGCTAAATCGTCATCCAAGAATTGTCCACTTGAAACTCCTAAGAACTTTCGGGCTTCTTCTCATCAAATATAACATACAAATCAAAGACAAGATGCAAACATACCTAGCGTAAAATCTGCGAGAAACATAAACATACAACTATATAACTTTAGGTTTTGACTCAACAACGGACTTATTATTTAAAAGATAGGATGAATGTGTTAAAGTTATTCATGGTTTACTGTAGATCTCTAAGCAATGTATAAATTCCGGAAATTATACAAAAGATTTAAAAACAAAAATAGAAATTTTCATGTATTGGAGTAGGGACGTCGTCTGGAAAATCTAGACACCGTCTCCACTATCTGTAGAGAATTATTTTTTTCTTGTTTAAAATTTTCTGCACACATATCCATTAAGTATTTCCTGTAAAAATTTTACTGCAAAACCACAAAAATTATTAACACAAACATATGACTCGATCACACAAGACGCGAATTAATCTAAATTATTTATCTTGACTTGTTTAAAAATTTGGTTCTTATAAACCGGATTTTTCCCTACACTTATCTTTGTAAAAATACATTTGAATGAGATTAAGACGAAGTTAAAAACATAGCAAAGCATGATCATAATAATTTTCAAACAATAATAATAAACAAATAAAGAATTAAAACACACGACACTCCTAAAATGCAAAAATTAAAAGATTAGGCTGCCTCCCAATAAGCGCTTTTTGTTTATTAGGGAGTCTTTTAGCTAGACTCGGAGTCCTATTCCTTACGTGACTTCATGAATGCTCACGTGTCCATGAATGAGCCATTCTTTCATACTTTCATCAGCTTGGTACTCGGGACCTAGGTTTAAGCAATTTTTGTACATGAATTTATTCTTTTCATATGGGTGCCTAAGTTCACTCGTCAAATCATGTTGGCTAAGTTTTAATAGTGGTGGGACTTTACGTCAATTAAAGCTCCTGAGCCTAGGTATTGTACGAGGCACCCTAAATATATATGTGTTGAAGATCTTAGTAAATGAGACCAATCCCTTAGCAACGTCATATTTGAGCTTAGTGATTTTTCTAAAGGGTGTGCCCATCAAAACTTCTGCCATGTTGCTCATGATAAATTCTCCTATGTTCTCTAGTACTACAAAATCCATGATATAGGTGAAACAACCTACAAACATGTAGGCATCCCTAACAACGGCAACTAAGTTCTGCCATGTATTTTCTAATCCTTCTACCATTATAGTGTTGTAGGCTTTACGCGAGATAATATTCATTGGTAAAAAAGGGTCGAGATAGGTAGTGAACTTCCTAAAGCCGATCATACATTGGAATGCTAGAACACTCCTATCAAAACTATTAATTATTCTTTCTCGGTGCAGCATTCCAACACTCTCATACTCACTCAATTCATTAAGAACTTCACCGTCATCTGAGTCATTATCCAAATGAGGAAAGGGAGAAACAAGGGGTGTGTCTACCGATTCGTCATCAGACTCAAGGTTGCTCATATCGGCCTCATTAGGTTGATTGGCGAAGTTGTTAAGAAATTGTTCAATACTCTCTAAGCGAGAGTCAACAAAGGCCGAAATTAACTATAGCTCATGGAGCTCTTGGTTAATTCTTGCGCGCAGCGTAGCTGATAGGACAATCTATGATTTGTTCATGCTTTTCACCCTCATCCTTTTCAATTTTAACATCGAGAAATAACGTTAACGTTTTTAGTTGTAGGATTTGCCCACTATTCCTCTCTAACTTAGACTTTTTTTTAAGCGTTTGAGCTATATGACACGAGTTTTTTTACGAGTTCAAGCATTTTGTCCATCCGTTCTTCAAGTTTTTCTTTTTTCCTGATCATGGCTTCTTCGAATCTTTCAACCCTTTCAGTGTGTGAAGCCATGTATTCGTACATGTGGGTTTCGAATCTTGGCTCAAGTTCTCGAGGTCATGGTTCCGGGTACGTTCGTTGGAATGAGAAAGGGGTTTTTTGTGATGGTTGGAACGGAGTTGAGTTGACCACATTAGCTTGGTATGGTGGGGGTTGTGTTGAGCTTGTTTTTGGTTTTCTCATTAAGTACTTAATTTGATCTTCAAGCTCAAGCATACGCCGATCGGATGTATTCGGGACATTATGAGGCATAGAGATAGCCTTGACCGGTTTAGCGAAGTCTCTTGGGTCATTCCAACTTTCGTTGTCATAGAGGGCGAGGTCCTCTAATAGTACCCATGATTCTTCGTTGTTTTTGTCACGTAGCTTGCCACTGGCCGCTTGGTCAATGGTTCGCCTTGTGATCGGATTGACATGATCATAAAAGATTTGGATTTGGAGCCAAAGATCGATGCCATGATGAGGGACTTTTTGGAGTAAGTCCTTGAAATGAGTCCATGCTTCAGAAAAAGATTCACCTTGATGTTGTTGGAACATCCAAGATATCATTTCGAAGTTTAGAAGTTCTTCCCTGCGGAAAGAATTGAGCAAGGAAACGAGTGTAAGATCCTTCAAGTGGAGATGGATCTCGCGGGGAGACGTTTAAGCTAATTGCTAGCTTGGTCTTGAAGGGAAAATTGAAATAAACGTAAGCGCGTCCTTTCCCTAGTTTCAACATTAAGGTCAATAGAGTCCACAATTTTTAAGAAATCCTTAAGATGTTGATTCGGATCCTCGGTACCGAAGTCCATTGAATGAGCATCCGTTTTGCCCAACCAAAGGAGTCGGATCGAAGAGGTGCCAAATCATTCCCGTTGGAGATGAGTTGAGTTTAAGAACTTTTTCAATTAAGAACGAGGGCGGAACCTCGGGTGGTGGGTTGGTGTTATCCATTTAGAAGGCTGTTTCAAAAATAATTTTACGAACAAAAACACGAAGAAAAGATAGACTACAAGAAAGCTAATTAGACAGAAAATAAAATCTTACTCGAAAGGATTCAAGTAAGTAGATCTAAGCCAAATAAAATTAGAACCTCTGTGGCGCCAAAAACTTTTGATGAGGTTGTAAACTTCACTTCAAGTTTTATAACTCCCTAGGCATGGTACCTAACCGTTGTAGTGTAGTATATGCAAGATACGGGGGTTGTTATCGTTCTCTAGGGGAATATGTGTCAGTAAAGGTCCTAATTGAATGTAGCTAAGAACTAGAGGTTAAGAGAGGATTATTTTTGTATTTTTATATTTTAAGAAAGCAAGTAAAATCTTGGGTTTTGAAGGTGGTTTGTTTTAAACTACTCCCTCCGTCCCAAAATATTTTTCCTCATTTGACTTTTTAAAGTCTTTCTTTAACAACTTTAATCTTTAATAGTTTTGTTTGTGTTATATAATACTTGATGAAAATTATACCAATGAAATATACATTTTAAAACCAATCCATTCATATATTTCACATCAACTATTACATAACAAAAACGAAAATATTTAAGATTAAAGTTGAAAAAAATAGACTTCAAAAAGTCAAAAGAGGACAATTATTTTGGGATTGAGGGAGTACTAATTAAAACTAAATTAAAGTAACTAAGATTAGGGGAATTCGTATGATGAGAGAATAATGTTTACTTAATCATGTATGATCATCGGTAGCTTCTCCTAACTCTATTGCCTTGTCACACTTGTGATGTATATGAAGGTACTATTCTAATGCATGTCGAATTACACGAAAACGCCATCTACGAAATAACTAACTAGAGTAACACACAAGTAAGGTAGTATGACGACTATTACAAGGCCCCTAGTCTAGATAAACATGTTTGTATTAATACCTAAAAGGGATCATCCACACACGGGTAAGGTAGTATGAAGACTATTACTGGTGGAATCCTTTTTAAGCAATCACGTCTCCCAAGATCTCATGATAAAGGACTAAACATGCACACACATCAAGAAGAGACAACAAAGTTAAGATCTACATACCAATTCACATACAATCATAAGCAAACACTTTAAAGGTCTAGCCAAGCATGTTCAAGATAGAGAAATCATAATTATATATCAAACAATAAGACATATTAAAAGATAAAAGATAAAAGAACTTCACTATAATGAATTAAGCGACTAGGGATAGTATAGAAGGGTTTGAAAACCCTAAAATACTCCCAAAATATGGTACACCTTGTTCTCCCACGAACTAAACCCTAATTTCTTCTATCAAAAGTGTATATGAAAAACATAGAATTGAGTTTGTATATATAGAATTCAGGCCGCAACGGCGTCACCATTTTTCAGACACCGTCATCAAGCTAGGGTTTCTTTGGGTCTTCAAACTTGACGGCTGATCTAGACGTTGTCTCTATGATTCAGACGGCGTCCCACTTGAGTCCAAACGCGGTCGGGAATATTCAAACGGCGTCTCCAAAGCCTGGTCTTGAATCTTCATCAATCTTTATACCCGTTAGCTAGCTTGTCCGTTTTCTTCCTAAATTGAGCCCAAATCATGTGTATTTCCACCAAATGTCTTCCAAATACTAAAAATGCAAAAAGAAACGATTAAGCACATATTTAAGACATTTTTGCATGATTATAAGGGCAAAATGACCCCGAAAAGTGTATAAAATTACACCTCATCATCTTTTGGGAATATGGTATCTTTTTTTGGTATCAATGTTATGTGCTAATTTCTGTTTGCAACTGCTACTGTTGAGCGTGTGCTGATGAGGTGTCATTTTATACACTTTTTCAGGGTCGTTTAACCCCCTAAATCGTGCATTTATGCCCAAAATAGGTACTTAATCGTTCCTTTTCAGGTATTTCTCATTTGGAGGTCATTTGGAAGAATTACACGTAACTTGGGCTCATTTGGAGAAGAAACGGACAAGACTACGGACCTACACCAACATTGATCAAGAATTTCTCTACAGTGGCTGGAGACGGTGATTCGATATAAATATATATAATAAAATATATAAAATACCAAATAGTAATAGTAGTATAGAGAGTATTCCATTTGATATAAAAATCGCTTGAGGACAAACAATATTCTATCTCCCAGATGTTGTATCCCGACGAGAGATGAATTTAAAATTCACGAAAGCGTTTGGTTTGATGCTTGAATATCGAATATTTTTGATTTTGGTTTTAAACTAAAAATTTAATAAAAATAAACTATATTAAAACTAAGTAGCAAATAGCAAGCTCGATTTAGCAGCTATTAGGGATGAATTTAGGGCCTTAAAAACACTAGTATTTCCTCCAATACTCTTGTTTTAATCAAGTAAAGGTTTATTTAATCATTCAATATTTATGTCTATGTGTTGTTGATTCTATCTATGCTCTTGCTTTATCTTTTAATCTTCTTGGCTTAAACTTCTATTGTTGTTGATTTATAGATTGTATGGAAACCTAGATGTAGATCTTAGTGGTTGTCGCGCTTCTATGTGTTGATGTGCATGTTAGGCTTTAGGAAAACCAGCCTTTTGTCTGGTTAAGCGTTGGTGGATATGGTCTTGGGGAAACTTGATTGTATAGAATAAGAACCATGGTGTTAATCTAGTCTTCATACTTCCTTGTCCGCCCTAATATGTTGACCCAACTTTAAATATATTTCCATGCACTTAGTGTACTTCTCCTAGTGGTGCCATGTTAATAGACGTCTACATTACTACCTTATCGTGTGCGTTGCAGCTAGCTCGAGAATACTAAGTAGACGACGGTGTTCATGTTATTCGGTTCTCATGACTTAGGTAAATTGTTACACAGGATACTCACGAGGGTGACAAGGCAAAACAACACTAGGAAGAAGCATCAAGGGAGTAAATACATGATTAAACCACAACTCAGTCTTTTATCTTATTGTTATCTCCAGTAGCATACAAATTTATATTAGTTTAATAGCTAAAACACACATTCTCTACAAATTATATTGATTTACTTTGTTTTCTATATAAAGATATAAAAATACAAAAATAATCTTCCCTTAACCTCCACTAGAATTCTGTTAGACTTAGTGGATTAAGCCTTCCTCCACATATTCTCGAGTTCTTCCATCAGTGAAACGATCGAGTGAACGATAACAACCCCCCGAGTCTTGCCTATACTACTACTACAACAATTAGGTGCTCTACCTAGGGAGTTGTAAAACTTCTTGTTGAAGTCATACGACGACCGCACATCAAGTTTTGGGCGCTGTTGCCAGGGAATAGTTAGGTTATGATCATAGTTTAACTTAGTTCTACTCGCTTGAATCCTTTCTAGTGGGAACTTAATTCCGCATATTAGCTTTCTTGTAGTCTATATTTTCTTCGTGTTATCTGTTTCATAACCCATTCTTGTCAACCACCATGGGAGACGAGAATCCTATCCGTACTCTAGGAGACTACTCTAAACCTAGCCACGAGGGTTACAGGAATACCATCGAGCTCCCCGCAGGGAACAACGTGGTACCTCTTCGATCCGACACCATCCGATTGGTGCAAAATGGATGCTCATTCCACGGAATTCGGTCCGAAGATCCAAATCAACACCTCAAGGATTTTCTTAAACTTGTGGACTCACTTGACCTTGACGGTGAAAATAGGGAAAGAACGCGCCTGCGTTTATTTTAATTTTCCCTATGCGATCAAGCTAGCAATTGGCTTGAACGTCTTCCAGCAGGATCCATCACCACATAGGAGGATCTTACTACCCGATTCCTTGCTCAATTCTTTCCACCGGGAAGGACCGCAAAACTCCAAAATAATATCCTGATGTTCCAACAACATCATGGAGAATCTCTATTTGAAGCATGGACTCGTTTCAAGAACTTACTAACAAAAAAGTCCTCATTAAGGCATTGATCTGTTGGATTCATAATCCAAACTTTTATGATCATGGTCTCCTTTATCTTAAATGATTCAGATTGAACCCGCTGCCGGCCATTACACCTCCGCAATAAGAATGTTGACGAATCCTGGTAAATCATTGAGAACCTCGCCCTCTACGACCATGAGGGCTGGAATGACACAAAAGAATTAGTCAAACCGGTCAAGGTTATTTCTATACCTCAAGCACCTCAAAAACACCTGACCAGAGACTTCTTGAGCTCGAATACCATATTAATTTCTTACTAAAGGGACCACGACCGACACCCAGACCGAGCTCAACACACATCCCTCAAGCTTATGCCGAAGCAGTCTACTCAAACCCTCGTCCGCAAAACCAAAATGAACCACCAAAGCAAAACCCCTTCACTTTTTGTGAACGTACCGGTCCAAACCCCTAACCCCAAGCATTAGGAACCACTTTCGAGGATCGAGTACAAGACTACATGGTAGCACACAACGAAAGAATGGAAATATTTGAGAATGTCATTTTCAAGCAACGCGAGGAGATCAACGATAGAATGACTGAAATGTTTGGGTTGCTCAAGGAACTCACAACCAACAGAACCCCTGAGAAAGTATTGATAAGGGAAGAGGCTAAATTCCCCGTCACCAAGAACGTAAATTCTATCTCTCTCGCAAGAGGAGAAGCGGAGAGGAGTGACAAGATTGACGTTGCAACTGGCAACGACATTGAAAAACCAACTCGAACAGAAACGGGGATGCAAGCAAACGAAGCCGAAAAGGAGAATGAAGTTGGAAAAGAAGAAATGACCGAAGTACCCAGCTCTCAGCCCGTAGAATATTATCTGAAACATAGTATCAATAAGAAACTGATAGAGGGGCTTGTTAATAATCGCAGATTCAACAACTCTTTATCTGGAGCACGAGTCGGAAAACTAAAAGGGAAGACATACAATTTATCACCTAGGGGGCCTGTTTATGAAGCAATTCTTAGAAAAAAGATAACAAGGAAAGAGGATATAGGAGGAAACTTCAAAATACCCTGTAACATAGGAGGACTGAAACACATAAACGCCCTAGTTGACCAAGGATCCAACGTAAATGTCATGCCCCTCTCTACCTATATGAAACTAACCAACGAGAGGCCGGCGAAGACGGACATTAGACTCTCACTAGCTAGCCACTCGTATATCTACCCTTTAGGAATAGCTGAGGACATATTAGTTGAGGTTGCTGAGCATGTATACCCCGTGGACTTTATGATTTTGGATATAAAGGAGGACGAAAAGAGAGAACACCATTCCTAACAATGGCCAAGGCCGTAATTAAGTTCGATAAGGGCACCATAACTCTAAGATCTGGAAAGAGTAAGATAAGTTTCCATAGGATACCTGAGTCCCTCTGTAAGATCGAGAAAGGAGTTAAGAACGACATAACTCCTATATCCCCCACTATGACTGTAAATATATTAGTCCTAGAATGGGAAGAAAGGATAAAACTTCACCTAGAGAGGGAGATGAAATTCGACCCATGGAAGAGCAAAAATTTCAAAGGAAAGCATCCTGCTCTTGTTAAAGTGAAAGGTGAGATGGACGATGAAGGTGAAGTCACGTAAGGACGTGTGACTTCGAGTCTAGCTACAAGACTCGTAAATAAAGAAAAGCGCTTTTTGGGAGGCAACCCAATATTTACTTTTCCCGCATAGAGTAAATTGCATAAATCATCCTTAAAGTTTAGCCAAATTGCATGTTTCGTCCCAAACGTTACGAAAGTGCAAGGATCGTCCCTGTGGGAAACCTTTGGTGCAAGTATCGTCCATGTGGGGAAACCTTTGGGCAAACCTTGGATGATACTTGCACCAAAGGTTTCCCACATGGATGATCCTTGCACTTTCGTAATGTTTAGGACGAAACATGCAACTTGGCCAAACTTTAAGGATGATTTATGCAATTTACTCTCCCACATATTAGGAGTGTCTTGTGTTTTAATTCTTTATTGTTTGTTTTATTATGTTTGAATTATTTTGTAATCATGCTTTG
>BQNB010151886.1:0-15844 GCA_026074375.1 Tanacetum coccineum | reverse complement strand
CATCTCTTCAAGGTTGTCACCAACTTTGTTAACCATTTTCTCTTTACCCTTTCCCTTTTTTTCCTTGACTTTAACCTCTTTTTTCACCATTTTTTGAGCCTAAAAAAATAAACAACATTAGGATGTCAAACTTAGTCCCAGTTTGCGACATATAATTTCATAACTACAAATAAAACAAACTTACATGACAAATACATAACAAGACTAATATTTAACTTTATAATTTATTCACTATAGGGATACATAAGTCGGATCAAACATAATTCTTGTACTGAACAATTTCGACATTAAACTTATAGCATTATAATCTAACATACACACATGACCCTAACATCGGATACACACAACAGTAACCAATTCAAAATAATTACCCATTACTTATATACATACAAAGATTATTGTTGATATATTATTTGGAGGATCATATTCAACATACCAAAGTCCTTTAGTTTTAAAGATTCATCGACGAAATAATCATCATCCGGATCTTCTTGATACATAAGCTTACGACTTCGACGAACTAGTACACAAAACAACCACTATAAATTAGATATATGCATAGGTTATAGCTCATATACATGCCATAAATAATGAACATACCGCACGCTTTAGTTTTTGAAGAGTCGCCCATAACATCAACAACATCGGAATCTTTTTGATACACAAGTCTACCTCTTCGACGAACTTGTTTACATAAAAAATTAAACATATGATTAATACCCTTTTACAACTAATTAGATTTTTTAACCATCAGAATGAGTTTTGAAATTCACATGGTGTATCATCACCTCCCTTGCGCTTCAAAGTCGACATACCTCTAAATTAACAAAGAAAATCAGACGATGTTGTAAAGAAAATGTGATACGTGTTTGACCTAATTGTTGAGGTTGAAATAGTAGATGATACAGTGATTTTCTTTATGGTTCGTTATTAATTTGAAAAACAATTTATCAGGAACTTTTAAATATGATGATAAGATCCTGCTATATGAGTATGCAAAAAATTTGATACATAATGCCCTCATGATTCAATAATTATTACAGATTTGCCATTAATCTAATCCTAATTTAATGACATCAGCATGATACATTGGATGGTCAAGATTGCTTCTTACACTAACTTACATTAAGCTACTTACTTACATTAACCCCTATATATATATATATATATATATATATATATATATATATATATATATATATATATATATATATATATATATATGAGGGAAATGCAGATATGCTCCCTGTGGTTTGCTCAGATTGCATGATTAGTCCCCAGATTTGCGAAAGTGCAGGCGGCCTCCCTGTAGGGAAACTTTCGTTGCACTTTTAGTCCCTCGCCAAAGTTGAATGACTAATTTGCCATCATCTTCTTCTTCTCTTTCACTAATTCATACATCTCTAAATGATCCACCACAATCTTTTTTCGGATTAATTTTTTTTCATTCATACATCGCTAATTTCCAGATTTAAAATGTCAATTTTTTTCCATAATTAAATTCATGTATCATCGCTAATACTAAACTATATATAATCGCTCACCGCCTAGACCCTCTATCATGTGTCCTAGATTTCATTGTCACGCCCTTTCTATAATGGTATATTTACTTGTTCCCGCACCGTACCCATCATTCAGTTTGCCATCAATTCATTTTGTTCCCTAGTGTCGGGTCCTACGGATGGCGCCAACTTGTTGATGCAAAAGTTAGGTTGAAATTGGCCCGAATAGGTAGTTATTCGGGCTGAGGAACCTTATTCTTGCACCAAGTGAATTTCGTTGAGGAATCCTGCACAAGGAATAAAGAACACGCGTTAACCTTATAGTGGGAGCGGATCCCACGATTGGCCTCCGATGTGAGAGTAAGTATATGGTTTTTGGAGAGTAATCGAGTATGATTAGGGTTTTTTTGTCATACCTCATTGATGATGATTGTTGATCTTTTTATAGGCCTCATGCCCAATAGGGTTTCCCCATAATTCGGCCTAAGCCTTATTTGACAAAACCGGGATTTGACATTATCTTGGCCTATTTAAACTAGCAGAGTATATCCCCTACTTAATTTAGGGTTATCTTTCCCTGTTGCATGCAGAATACAACTGTTGGAGACCGTGCCATGAAAGCCGCGTCCCGGACAGGTGTCCGTGACCGCGACCATGACACACTAGCGGGTCCGTGATCCGTGACCGCGATACGGGTTAAGCCCACAAGAAGTATGGGTCGTGCCCGGTCCGTACTATACGTCATCAATGCTGCTTAATTTTCTAGGATATATATTGTTTGGACGCAAATGGTGCTCTATTTGATGTTGCCTTGATTGTTGCAGTTGTTGCCTTCTTCCATTGTATGTGTCCTTGCATTCTTGTACTCTAAACATCGTACCAACACCGCGAGACATACATTCTGCAAAATCCAAGAAAACAACAAACATCCAACCATGAAATTTAATTCAAAGGCGGTATCTTTTTTCGTGTGAAACGAATTGAACACTAACTTGAAATAGCATAGAGGCCTTTGCACGAAGAAAACCTCGAGGATTCATGCTGATAAGATTCATGGTTGAATTAATTGAAACTAGCACATCTTTAGCACCATCACAGTTCATTAACGACTATCCATCATCACTAAGCCTGTTAATAGCATCATTAAATCCTCTGACTAATCTTTGACTGGGAGTACGCATAAGAGCTGGCTTTCTTCCAAGTCCATAAACAACTTCACAACTCAACTCTTGAGCTATCTGCCTAAACTTATGCAATGCATACATCAAGACGAAAAACTAATAAAAAAAGAATCTATTCAGAACCAATTAAGTTATATAATAGATTCTACTTACTACAAGGGTTATTATCTGTGTTACAACTTTAGAAGATTCATAAACTGGGTGTAAAACCTCAGGCACATTCCACATGCAGAATATGAGACACAAATTTATTTAATAAGTTCCTTTAAACGACACAAATTTGTTCATAAAGTGGGCGTCTATGGCAGCATAGAAAAAAGACTCGTTACTGTAACCATGTATTAACACTCCTCAACCCACTGTCATGACAACATTTCAATTCAATATGGGTCTGCTAGATAATAAGATGTCGTTTAGGATTGCTTGCTCAAGTGTACTGTGATTTTTTCAAGGCACAAAAGTAAATACGAATGTTTGATAAAACTGTTTGTGGACTTGAAACCAAAAATAAAGAATCTTAGTAGACATGAAACCAACGATAATGACATCTCACATAGTCATGAGTACAAACCTTTGATTGTAGTGCGAATCCGAATCCAAAGGACTCCAATTGTTGTAACATATTTTAAAGGTTCCGTATGTTTAGATTGAGTATTAGTGATGTGAACACGTTTCACATAATAACTAACCTTAATCAAGCTCTAAATAAACCTAGTATCAAGCAAATATCAAGCGCATACGCATCATGTCCCTAAACCGTATTCCATAAAATCCTAAATAAATTTAGCATCGAACAATAATACCTACATCTGATTGTACTTTAATACACAATAATACGTACATCTGATTGTACTTTAATACACAACCCAAATGCTCCAGTTTAGACCATAATTTCTGCTTCTCTAACACTGATATATGTTTAAGGTTACATTTTTTTCTTTTTAGTATCATTACATGAACTTGTAAGCTCTTAAATCAGCTCATGATTGCACTATATATTCTTTACACTACACAAACAATATCGCATGAACTTATAACTTTATAAGCCCTCAAATCATCTCATAACGAATAATTGTTTCAGCCATACATTAAGAGTAAACACCGAATATAAGCTTATCCAAAATGATAGAAGCGTAACATACATGAAATAGCAAACATTATTTTGTGGAATATATGCCGACAAACCTTGTGATTATCATATTTAATTAAATTACAGTGCTTCATATATTTTGTTCTTCATACTTGCCCTCAGATGTTTTAAGTTCTCCTTGTCTTAGTAAGAACTCGCATAAGCCACTACTCCATACCAACTAAGGTTGAAAAAGGAAAAACGAAACTTTAAGTATGCTCAGTTGGCATAATGTGAGAGAGGGGACACACAAAGCTCAAATATGCTGAGTTTATTATTGAATACCCAAGTGCTCAGCTTCCATATGATTACTCATTTGAGTTGTTTTGACAGAAATAGATTGGTACGTTTACTAAAAGGAGACACACCACTTTTATTAGTAAATTGACCCATTCGGAAACTTAGTCTACTAACCTTGGATTGCTAATATTTATGAAGCATGCATCTATTGCTACCTTGCATGCGTTGAGATCACCATAGAAAACACCCTGGAAACTGTATGTAGAGAAGTAAAAAAGAACATTAGACAAATACAATAGTAGTTTCTTGCTCAGAACTACAGAGGGTAAAATTAGCCAAAAATTAATGAGTAGATAGTTAAGAAACATGCCTCGGGTCTAAAATCGAGAAAATATGTATTTCCTCTGTTTGTAATTTTCACTGCTGGTACATTTCCCGGTCGGGCCTTTGACAGTAGCATGGCGGGCGTTTTTTTATTATAAAGGTTTGTTTGTCGTTCATTGTGTAGTATCAGATATTGCAGGTCTGTAAATGTATTTATGAAAGGGCTGAATAAAACTAAAAAAATAAACAGACATACCCTTTTGCATCTAACAAACACCACACCACTATCTTTCAAAAGAAAAGTGGCTTGGCTATTGCAATAACTGCATATGACATACTTATCTGTGATGATAAACTTATCAGAAAATGTCATATACAACAGAGGTGATTCAATAAATGGAGACGAAATCATTCAAGAGTATTGAAAACATACCGGCATATCGCTTCAGAATTCCTTCAAGGTTTTTGGGTACGGACCTTCCATTGACTTCCAGTTTATCAGCATAGACCGAGGTCTGCTGGTAAGGCTACTAATCTGACGACCTCGTCGACAACTTTAGTTAGATCCCCGACTTATATCTGAAAATAAATATGGAAATATGAGGCATGTGCATAATTATGTTCTATATGACATGTTAATTACATATTTAACCCCGTCACTGATTCATTTTCTATACACTAAACATGTAACATGCTACCTGATCTAATATTTAAGGATCTAGTCAGTAAGGATTGTAAAAGTGATAACATTGTGATCAATTAAATGACACATTAGTGCGAAGCAACATAATCATTTTAGTACATGAGCTTTTAAAAATCGAGTTAAAATTAAAATTGGACAGATCAAACCTTAAAACTGTATCATATTTGAGTGCTTCAAATATTGAACTCTAAAGCTATATAAATTCATAGTTATAGCCATTACTTTGATAAATTCAACCTCGTCGTGATATCGCGTTCATGATTTAACACTCCCTCTATATTTTAGATGTCTATTCATTTACCAAGATGACCAGTTCTTAAACTGTGTCATTCCTCACACATTAGTAAGAAGTTAGATGACTGTGATTCGGCTAAAACAATACAATGCTTGTATATTTAAGACCAAAAAAACCGAGATGAGATGAACAACTAAAAAACCCGAGATGCATGGTAAATTTTTCAAGCCATTTAGTGTTTATGGTTTATCTAAAATGTGTCACATAAAATATTAATGACGGGAAGTACCCTTGTAATCTGAACTGGCCTATTTAATTGCACAAACTCAGTCGGTAGCGTGGTTTACCAATTTTCCTCATCTAGTCAAAGAGTCGATTTACATGTGAATACTCATATAATCATAATTTATGAAACACTAGGAGGTCTAGGGTAACCAACTAAAGCCCTTTTATTAGCTTCTACCTTACCGTGTTGTTAGAGTGTTACAATCCATTTCAATGTCTGGGATGGAGGGTGCTTATTGCGTTTTTAAGTTTTCTCATCTGCGTTTTCAAAAAGTAGGAAAGTTATTTTTGAGGCAATATAAGCTGTTTCATATAGAGTTAAGATCAACATAGACCCATTATTTGTCATAGATCCAATGAATCAATCTCAACCATCTATTTTTTCATCAAAAATAAAAAAACTCATTTTCCACCTCTTTTTTAAAAATAAAATATCTTACAAACGGTAAATCGTCACACGACAAAAAACCCATCATCGCGATGAGTATTTTTTTATCTTTCAGTAGCGTGGTGGCACGATTTATACTTTCGAGGAACTTTTTGATTTTTTTTTTCAGTCAGAATTGGCGAAGATCTATATGATTTCGTATAACGAAAGCATATTATGATTCGTTATAACGATTCTTATATTGATTCGTATAACGGTCATATATGATTTCAATAATATCATATTTGATTCATAAAATCATATATGATTTCATAAAATCATATATGATTTTTGATTCCGACGAACTTTTTTCTATTTTGTTTCAGTCACGAATGCGGAAATTTCATATATGATTCGTTATGACGAATCATATATGGATTTTAATAAATGCATATATGATTTTCGTATTTACGAAGCATATTATGATCTTCATTAAAAAATCATATACTGGATTTCATAAATCATATTATGATTCATAAAATCGTATATGACTTACATAAGTGATCATTAAAAAAATGTTGTGAAAGTCATAGTGTCGCCCCTCTATAGAAAGATAATTTAATTCTCGTCGCGATGGTATGTTTTGTTTTGCGTAACGATTAACAGTGTGTGAGATATTTAATTTAAAAAAAAGGTGGAAAATAGGTTTTTTTTATTTTTGATGAAAAAATGAGTGGCTATGATTGGTTCATTGGGTCTATGACAAAAATTGGGTCTATATTGAACTTTTGACGTTTCATATAAGCTATACCCAAACACCCCCTTTAAACAAATGCATAACTAAACGCTATTATAAGAGGAAAAACTACAGCATAACAGTAGGCGATTAGCAAGTACTTAACCACAAAGTTTAATATTATGCAAGATTTGAGGTTGCTTATTTTTTTAGCGCGTCTACAATATTTATAGCATATATGGTTTGGAGGCTGTTTCTTTGAAAATGAGTTGTAGAAATACTTATACAATAAAAGCGAGACTCAAAATGAAATCAGACACCCATAAACTTATTAATACTGAACTTATAGAAGGACGTCAAGTGTTCTCAAATCAGTGTCTATAATATGTTTCCTATTGACAACCAAACTATGGATCACTTATAATGTACAAATGTGTAACTCTATCTAGGAAGAGGCAAGTTAAAGTAGTCGATATCTGATTCCATTTAAACACTAAAGATACTTACTTTATAAAGTATCTATAGCGAAGGAAAAGAACACCAATCAAAAAACCACATATCGTATTGATAGTTCAAATGACGGTAGTTAGTGTTTCAGATTCCAAATACCCAATTTACTGCCTAATCATCCATTAGAGTCTAAAAAAACAAATTACTGTTTGATCGGTTTTTCGGGTGCTTATTACAGATGCACACTGTCCTGTCATCCAATCCTAGCTCAAGGCGCGAATAAAAAAGTACTTTAAAACTAACTTCAGACATCGCCCACTTTGAACAACAAACTTAATGTATGAAAAGGTAAAGTATGCAAACTCACCGATAAAAAGGCGTAAAAACTTCACTGCTAATGTGACAACTTCCTGTAAAAATACTCTTTTTAGGTTCCTGACTCTTTTCCATTGATTTGGTTTCGAGACTTGTAGGTGAACTAACGTCGGTCACTTGAGCACCTTCCACGACACAAATTTAAGCCGTTCCAACACCCCCATTCTGCAATAATTTATAAAGAAAGAAAAAAAAAGTATTGCTCAAAACTATACACATGTGAGTCGTCAAACAGCTACATTGAAAAATTTATGGTGTTCTAAGGATACCTGTGACTGGAGTGTCGAGAATTTTGGGCCGTAACTTAAGTGGTCTACCCCATTTCCTTTTGGAGCAACAGTCACGGCTTCACGAATTTTCCTCATATTACCTGTAAGTAGCTTCACGGATGAACGAAAAATATGGGTCGCCCATCTTGCCACCTCTAATATGAAGAAAACACAAATAAAGGTAAGAAAACTTACCAACGGCAAGATTATCTACCGGAGATCGAGGCCTTTTTATTGTTTGGTGTAATGGGTCGAACCAAGCTTGTTGGAGCATGACTATTATATGTCTCAAATCTCCTACGGAGAAACCCTTTCTGATCTCGCAAACTCATATTGGTATGTGCCTAAATACACATACATTTGACCTTTAAAACCAGACTTAAATGACTAAAAACGTACCAAAAATACATTGTATTTGTATGTTTTCATTTATATTGTGCAGGAAATGGATATCCGAGAAAAGGACGAAAAATCAAGCCAAAAACGACAAAACCGAGCACGAAATAGAAAAGCGTGAAAAGTCAAAGTCAAAGTCAACCAAAAAGTCAACCAAGTCAAAGTCAACCACGACAAAGTCAAATGGTCAAAGCCAAAGCCAAAATCGAAGAATACTTAATGGGCCACCCGTACCCATTTAATGGGCCGGGGCAGCCCATTAAGCATTAATATGAAGACTTATACAAAGTAAAGGCCCATTTTCCTTTTACTATACAACCGACCCAAAATGAATACATAAGGCCCAAACTGTTGTTAACCCTCTTATGCCCCAAAACCCTTTAACTTAACTTTCGTTAGCCATAAGGACTATGGATGAAAGGAGACAATACTACTTGAGGGACTATTTCTGCCAAGTCCCAAAACCTTCATCACCACATATACTATTCTTGCAATCAAACGTAACAAAGTGGAGGACCAAACCTGGCAAACCCCTAAACTCTTTACACCACTAGGGACTTCCTTTGCAATAACAAGATACAAAATGGGGGACCTTTTCTGCCAATTCACCAAACCCTTACCCTGCATACAATCAAAACAGAGTATAATACTCATTACCCGCCAAAACCCTAATTGTTCTGTTCATTTGTCTTCTTCCTCTGAACCTGCAATAAAACTCCAAAACCCTCACTATCCCATCACACAAACAGACAAAGACATGTTGGCAATCCCCTAAATGTCCATTGGCTATGAAAAAGAAGGGTTTAGATTGTTTGGATTGGGTACCAAGGCAAATTGATGGTTGAGATCACTTTGAGCACTCTCTCACACAACAAACACAAAGGCTTGAAGCTCTCACAGAAGAAACACAGCAAGATGTGAAGACTTAGTATAAATAGGCATAGTGTAGTTCATTTTCTTTTTGTCGAATTTGTTATGTCCAATCTTGTATTAACAATTTGTACCATTTTTTACTGTTTTTTTAATACATTGTCATTTAATTTAATTGTCATTTAAAATTTCAGCCTTGTAATCTTTTTTTCAAGTTAATGCAAATTTAAGTGTTTTCCTTTAAATTATTGTCATTTACTTATTTGTCTTTAAATACTGTTTTATAAGCCTTTGTATAAGCCTCTTTAAGTCATTGAAAGCTATATTAAAGTGTGTGTTAATTTTTCACGTCAAAAAAATTCATAAAAAAATTCAAAAGCTGTAAAAAGCAAGGGCAGCAAGGTGTTTCTTGGTATGGCCTTGGGTTAATGCTTATGGGGAAAGCTTTAAGCAAAGGGTTATAGCTGGATTTGTGAGAGCTTATTTCATCGCCACAGCATTGGACCTTTGAAGTTTCCATTTTTAAATATTGCTTATTTTATGTTCATGTGCTTTTATTGCATGCTTATTGTGCTTTAATGTGCTAATTTATGTTTCTTTATGCTTATGTGTCTTTATTTTTTGCTTTGATGTTATTTATTTTGAGTTTTTAAGCAAAATTGTCCTTTCATTTGCTTAATTACTTATTGCTTGATTCTCTTGTTTGTTTTTGAGTGTTATTGCTTTGTTCTTTTTTGTGCTTATTATTGCTTAAAATTAAGTATACTTATTATTGTTTTTCAAAAAACTTGGCCTAATTAAAAAAAATCAGTCTTTAAAATTTGTTTGTCTGCTGATTTATGCTTAAGTGCTTATGTGCTTTATTTTAGCTTTTCTGCCTGTTTAACTTGCTTATTTTTTTTTTGTTTACATTGGCCTTATTTGATTTAGTATATCATCTGTCTTAGCTTTGTTTGTTTTCCCTTTAGCTTATTTGTCCTTACTAGCTTTAAAACTTTTTGGCATTAGTAACTTAGTATAATAAATAGTCATTTCTTGCCTTTGAGTTGCTTATTTTTCAGTTTATTTTTGATTTTCATAAAAAAGCATATGTTTTAAATTTGTTATTTTTGCATTTTATATAATGTTTTTTTTTAAATAAGAAAAAATGTTTTATCCATTTAGCCCCTTTTAAGCCATAAGCTCTTTTTAGCTTATAACAGCTTATTTAGATAAGCTGGGTTCTTAGTTTTATTTTTCTTTAAACGAGCATAGTTTTAGCTACTTTTTGTAATTTTTTCATATTTTTCCTAATTTATTTACTACTTTTAATCAATTTTTTTTATAAAACTGTTTTTAATTCATTAAAAATTAAATAAAAACCAAAAAAATATAATTCCTTTTTTAAAAAATTTTCTTTTATCATTTTGCATTTAGGAAAATTAGTTTTCCTTTCGTAGGGTTATTTTTGCAAAATTTGAGTTTTTAAAGAACGGGATTCGGATCCCCGTTCTTGTTTTCTTCGTTTTTAACTTAAAACGCCCTCGTTTTAGGATTTTCTTTAATTTTTATTTTAATTTAGTCATTTAGGATTAGAAAAACTTAAAAAATCAATTTAGGGTTTATTTTTTGATAATTTAGTTTTTTAAAATCGCGTTTTTACGTTCCCGTCTTGTTTTTAGGTTTAAATCAATTCTAGCTTTCGTTTTTAGGTTTTCTTTAATCGTTTTTGCATTTTAATTGTAGAAATTAGAAAACCATTCCAAAAATCATTGACTTATTCAAACGCGCGATCACGAACGTTCTCGATTTTCCAATTTGCACCTCGTTGGGAAACGACCGGGAGATTTTTTATTTTCCTTTGGATAAAAGGAATTTTGTGAGTCTTTCGGAATACGTATACTATATATTTGATATAATCAACCCTAAAAAGTTGGTAATCATTTTGGCGCCGCTGCCGGGGAGGCTGTGAAACGATTATCGTTACGTTTGAAGATTAGTGTTTGATTTTGTGAATATTTTTATAAAAAAATCCAAAAATATTTTACTTTTCTAATTTTGTGAATATCAATTAATTAACAATACCAAATAAGTTCCCAATTCAAAGATTTAAAACTTGCCTTTGTGTCACTTGTCAAGTACGGCTCACCTTTAAAAGTTTAACAAACTCCAAGAGGGGTATAAGGAGGGTTGTTCCGAGGAACTACGACCCAAAAGGAGAAGGTTTTTAATAGCTTCGCGCTTTCCCGCTCCTCCGCTCCTTTGTGCGTTTTTCTTTTAAAGAGCTACCGTGAAGCAAGTTGATTATTGGTTTAAGTTCTTCGGTCTAATTAAAATAAATTGTTAATTAATTATTGAAAAACCAAAAATAATCTCCTTTAACCTCTTTGCCATTTAATTCTCATTTTCTTCAACCCTCTTAATCGTTTAATTCTCATGGAGTCATATTTACCATTTGAGTGTGCGGGGTGTGGACAACCGTCAGATGACTTTTATTGTTATTCGTGTACGTGCCAAGAATGCGGTTGTCATTTTATCAATGGAATTTGTAAAATTTGTACTTATGGAGGTGAAAATCCAATCGATTTTTCAACTCCGTACTCTTTTAACGAATCTCCAAATTTCTCTCACCACCCCACACACTCTCAACCCATCTTGTGTGAATTTTGCGGGATCGATGCTCATTATGGTCACTATTGTACACCGCAAGTTCCGATTATCTCTAATCCGGAACCGTGTTACGATCAAAACTATGATGAGTTCCCACAAACTTCACCGAGTTTTCAACAACAATATATTTGTTGTACCCGCTGTGGGGGCCCGCATGAGACTTGTCAATGTGATCAATTGATCTTCGATGAGCCTTATTGTGCAAATTGCGGGGGTCCTCATATGACTTTTCAATGTCAACCGATGAATTATTACGAACCTAATCCGTGTTATGATTCTAATTATTCCGGTTTTGACCAAATTGAACCCCCGCAGTTTCCCGTCATTCATCAACCTCCTCAAGAAATGAGCATGGAAGCTTTGCAAGCCCGAGAAGACCTAATGAAATCGATAGAAAACTTTCTAAAGAAATTTAATCGTATTTCTTTTAGGGAAACACCGAAGGTTTTAATGCAAGCTTGGGACAAATTTCTTGAAATTAAACATGCTTGTAAAGAAAAGCAACATAAATCCGAGGAGGTACAAGAATTGCTTAACAAACTTCTTCAAGATTTGCAAAGCATAAACGAGGAGTTGGCAGAATTTATTAATACTCTAAGTTGGAATTTGCCTACCTCATCTTATGATGATGACGACGATGAATATTCTTTTGCAACACAAGAATATCTCATGACATATTCTACCGCAATCATACCCGAATCACCGGTTACGAACTCTCTTATAATAGAGGATGAGCATCTTGACACTATTTTAGAAATGGAATCGGATGAATTAATAAAGTCTAGTGTCAAGGACCTTGTCCAAATCCCAAGTGAGTCCGAAGATTCTTCCGGCGGTGAGTGTGATTTGCCTCCGTATGATGATTCTTCAAAGAATCATGATCTTACTTTCTTTAACCCTCTCTTCGATATCGATGAAGATTTTACCTTGCGTGATGAGTCATATTCCAAAGAGGATGTTCCAAATGAGAATTTTAAAATTTTCTCTAATCCTCTCTTTGATCTTGATGAAGAAATCACTTCCACTAAGGTTGATCAAATTGATGATGAGGTGTTAGAAAATACCAATTCAATTCCACTAGGAACTGAATATCCTTATTTTAATGCCGAATCTGATCTTTTAGAATCTTTGCTTCAGTAAGATACTTCGATTAATGATTCTCAAAAGATCGATTCTCTTCTTGATGAGTTCGCCGGTGAACTCACTCTTCTCCACTCAATTCCATCGGGAATTGATGATGTCAACCTTGATCCGGAGGGAGATATTTTGTTTTTAGGGAGTTTTCTTTATGATAACTCTTCTCCCCGCCCTTCGAAAGAATTTAATTATGAAAATCCTACTGAGTCTTTCTCTCCATCTCCTATCCCGGTCGAGGATAGTGACTCTCTTATGGAGGAGATTGACATTTTTATTGATGGTGATGGATAAATACCACCGGGTATTGAGAGTGATGATTACGACTCAGAAGATGACGATAATTCTACCTCCCATCCCGAGTTCGAATCATTTCATGTTGATTATCCCGATTTGGGAGATTGAACCATTGATGTGGTGGAAGACATCCCCGTTGATGTGCCTAATATTTTGCCCACCCATCCCGCCTTTTAATTGGATTTGGACTTCATTCCCTCTCATAATGATCTCGGATCCGATCATGATAATTCTTCTCCTTCCGAAGATAGAAACAAGATTTACAATATGGGGATATGCATTGAAGTCGAATCAAAAAGATTTCTTGCTCTTCTTTCCCCCGTGATTGATACTTTACTTCCATTTTCATCCGAAAATGAAGACAAAGTTTTCAATCACGGTGTTCTTGCTTATAAGGAGAAATCTCCTCCTTCTTTATCACATCGGGACTTGAAAGCTTTACAGCTTTCTCCTGAAAGCCCGATGCTGATTCATGAAGACAACACTCCTAATTTAGGTGTTCGTTATCTCCATTTCTATCCCCCTTGACAAACTCTAGTATGGGGAATTGGGTCAAGCTTAGTGACCCAAAACAAGAGCTTCGTGGGAGGTACCCCATGCTTATCCTTAGTTCTATTATGTAGTAATGAATAAGTGTTTTTTGTTGTGAGAGGTGTGCCTCTTTCCATTCTCGTTTGCTTGTGTTTTTATGATTATCCAAGATTGTCCCGGATTTTTGAAGCCTCTCGTGCTCGTGGTTTTGTCCTTCGATCACAAGAGCTTCAAATCCTCATCTTCATTTGGGAAATCCAATATCCTAATCTTATCGACTAACGTTTATCTTTAAGCATACTTAATAAACGGCTTAGGATTTATGTAGAGACCCTTCTAAAAACATTGAGGACAATGTTTAATTCTAGTATGGGGGGATCTATCGATTTGATTGTGCCTGCAGCCGTTGTTTTCATGTAATCCCATTTTTATCAAAAATCTTTTGAAAAAATACCAAAAAAATGAAAAAATTTAAAATTTTTCAAAGAGAAAATAAGTGTTTTTTCACAATTTTGACTTTCCTGATGGGTAGAATAAGAATAAATTTTGACTCGATCGAGCGTGTTAAGCTCTAGCTTGTTCCTTAACTTTTAGACTAAGCGTTCGCGAAATTGCGAAGAACGAAAAATGATAGTGTTAAGTAGAAGTTGGATGCTAAGCAAGGATTATTAGAAAATCTTAAGAGCTCATGTATGTAATTTGTGGCTTTTTCTCCCATAAGCTCCTAACCGGACTAATAATATGTGCTATTTTGGAAATTAAACTTAAATCAACAATTTTTATGTAGTTAATAGCAAAAATTTTAGTCTTAGTTCAAATTTATACTTAAATTTTCCAAAAAAAAGGTCTTCTCTCTATATATCGTGAAATAAAGTAAAATGAAATGAAAAAAAAATGATGAGTAATAATTATAAACTGTGGGCTAATAAAAGTTTGCTGCATCTTATCGGCTCACAACCGATGTTGCAGCCTTCTAAAGAAATCCCATAGTAAGAATAAAAATCCGAGACTAATAAAAGTTTGCTGTATCTTGCCGGCTCACAATCGATGTTGCAGCCTTCTAAAAGGTCGAGGTGTACAATTGCAATCAATGTTATGTTTAAAGTGTGAATTAATAATTAGATCTCATTTTGTTAAATTTAAATATGCTTTTGAACTTTGACTATTTCATTTTAAGTTTTTTTAAAATAAGCTATGTATATACGGGAAACCTAAGAGTTTTTGAAACCAAAGGTCCGTGAGTCCCGATACTAGTCTCTGTGGGGTGTCAAAAGCCTGGTCACTTATCCGCAAGGTTGGGATGTGCCGAGACGAAAGTCGCTACATGGGATGATCTCGCCTTCAAACTCATTATTCTCGGGTAGAACGTGAATCATAGAATTTTGCAAAACGTTGATCTATGGTTGAATATCGAAATGGCACATTCACCTAATATATAATAATTGTGGGGAGTGAAAAGTTCACAAGTTGCAAATATGAGTAGTGTTAGCATCTTAACTTATACTTACCGGTGATTTCGTTTTAAGCTTGGTTTGGAATAAATAAAAAGTCGGGGACGATGAATTTATCCTTTTTGGGGCATTTTAGGATTAAAATGCATCTTGTTCTATGATCCCTAAAAGTTATAAAAATAACGAAAGTCAAACGTTCTAGTTAGTTGCTTAATATGAAAAGTATAAAAAAAAAGAAAAAAAAAGAGAAAAAAATATGTGTAGGAATAAGTGAACACATTTAAAAATGGTAAAAATGGGGCTTCTCAAAACTTATGAGTCTTTACTTCCCCTTGACGAACACTTAGCTACTTTTTGAGGTTATTAGTCGAGGGGGATCGAGATTCTTAGTTTTCTAAGTGCTTACTTGTAGCATTGCGTGAGGACACGCAATAGTTTAGTATGGGGGATTTTGGTATGTGTCTAAATACACATACCTTTGACTTTTAAAACCGGACTTAAATAACAAAAAACGTACCAAAATATATTGTATTTGTATCTTTTCACTTATATTGTGCAGGAAACGGATATCCGACAAAAGGACAAAAAACAAAGCCAAAAACGACAAAACCGAGCACGGAATGAAAGAGCATGAAAAAGACAAAGTCAAATAAAAATTGATCGGTTAATTTTACACTAAATATATAATATATTATAAAATATAAAATATATATAAGTCTA
>BQNB010151885.1:0-15844 GCA_026074375.1 Tanacetum coccineum | reverse complement strand
AGAATAATTCTCTACCCATACCACCATCCTTCTCATGAATACACATATATAAGCACATATACCACATTACACATCTTAAACCAATCCAACTTAACACATAAAGGATGCTCCATCAAATAACTACTTACTTATATCAAATTGAAATCGAAACGACATAAAGGAACGAAAGTCTCGCAACGACTTCCAAAATATGAAATATCCGAAAGAAATAATCAATAACAACATGACGAGGTAAAGGACGAGATAAAGTTATGCTGGGCCTCGCTTGGGTTTGACTTTGCCTCCGCAAGAATCACCCGACTCTGCGGGTCCAGCCCTATTACGCGAATTTGACAAACGATCAATTATCTTATCTCCTTCGGTTCCACAAGAGGCTCCTTATAACGCTTAAGTCTAGTTGGGAAAACAGTTCCCCAACGAGACTTCTTACGGGTGGGGGAAAAACATAGCTAAAATACTAAGAAAGTAATACATATTATATCAAATAATGGTAGACAAAATAACTAAATGAAAACTTAGCAAAATATAAAATATATAAGCTATTCAAAAATAGAGGGGAAGCATAACAATTATAACATTAAACACTTAAGCCCTAAATGCATCTACACGAAGGACTCCTAGGTTATAGTCTAGGCTCAACCACCTACTTCTCTAAAACCAATGGCTCTGATACCAATCTGTCACACCCCGCCAAGGCGGAAACGCGAGGCGTAACAATAATGGATATCATCACAACACATGATGTCTATATAGAGAATACTAAAATGAAAACTAAAGTAAAGCAAAGCAAAGACACAAAGTGTCATAATAATACCCAAAACCTAATGGTGTCTTTATTAATGAGAAAGAGGTCTCGTCAATAAATGACATACAAAACATAATCCAAAGACAATTCACTGCAAACTAACATTTATTCAAACAGAAAGCATAAAGAAACTCCACGACTTCATACGGTCTCTTCTAGCCACTTCGCTTATCTTATGAACACATTAAGCTCACCTGAAAATGATGCTTAAAAACGTCAAATAAAGTTAAGCGAAATCATAGGTTTCGACATACAAACAATATCCCAAGATATAATTGTTTTTAGCTTGCTTGCTGCAATGACCCAAACAATTCATGACAACAAATAACAACAACGGGACGGAACTTGCCTTGATCTCCAATCTTATTCAATACATATGCGCGCTGCTACTAAGCTAAAATCTTAATGCACATGTAACAATCATATGATGGATGTCTAAGGTGTTCTATTACCCCATGGGTTACCCCGACACCATACCCAACTTTAACCACTTCGTTAACAAGTTTCACTAGTTAGTCACAATTTGTTCAAAACTGCAGAATTTTAACGTGACTTAACGTACTCAAAACCTCTACTTACTTACCTCCATAATTCATACCAAAAATCTCCTATGTTCATATATGAGTATATTAACTACCTCATGATTCCCAAGAGCCATTTACATGTACAAGTACTCTTAAGAAAATCAAACTTCAAAACAGTCGTAATTTGGATCTGTTTGCATACTAAAATGTTTGGACCTAAAAACCATACTTAGACTCCAAATCAGAAGCTCTCATTTGAGGGATATCTAATAGACATATAGAAATAAATTCTTGTAGAAGGGACAAGCTAAATTCGAATTTTAAGTGGGTGTTTTATACCTCGTAATCTGACCTAAATCTGACCCGAATTTACTGCTTTGACAACTTTTCTCGTAACCAACATTTGAATGACTTCCCGACCTTAAAAACTTTCGAGGCCGGATGTTCTGGAAACTAGACTCTCTGAGCTACATCATAGGCACCGGAAACTTGACAAAAGCTATTACCATCATCGAGATAACAGCCGAACAACACAACCCTAAATTCTGCCCTAAACGAAATCAAATTCTAACGCGATCTAAACCCTAACGAATACACCCATATGATCCTAATTAAACCCTAATCATTATAACATGTTTATTATATCATTAATTACAGATGTTATGAAACCCTAATTATCCATCATAATAATTATTACATGTTTTTAATGATAATTAACTCAAAGGATTATAATTTATACCTTAAATCTTCGAATCTTGAACACAAAAATCACCAAACTTGAAAAAAAATATTTTTCTTCTTCCTCCTTTGATAAAATTCGGCTGGGACAATTAAAAACAAGGGGGAGAAGGGTTTTTGGTATTTATAAGGTTTACAAAAAGGTTTAGGATAGATATCTTTTACTAATTTTAATTAGAGTAAGATTTGTTTTCCTTTTTTTTCCTTAAAACCGGCCGATTGGCCTTATTTATATATTTTTTTTATTATTTATTTATTTATTAATTAATTACATAATTATTAACATTACCTGAATTTTCTACAAAAACCTAAGCTTATTTGCGCATACCTTTTTGCGTAAACGCAAGTTACTAGACTTTTTAAAAATAATTAACTTTTTATTTTTATTAAACCTAACATTCCAAAAATAGAAATTTCATTTCTTTCATATCCTTACTACTAGAACCTAATCTCATCCTAATATTACTAACACATAAATACGTGTACGTATAATTACTTACACAATTAACGCGAAACCGCTTAAATCACCGAAATCATTTCCTTGTCACTAAAAGTGAACGAAATGAACTCTACAAAATCCAACACAAACCCAATCCCAATGAGATGATCACACTCAATGTATTGATTACCAAATCTCACATATCCCACATAAACACATATAAACACATATTAGCACAAATAACACATAACCCATACATTGAAACAGATACATAAGTCAACACTAACGGTTTGACTAACCTGCTCAAGTCATGGTTGTCACAGATATCTCATTCATATTACCTCCATTTTGGATGTACTTTAGCTCGTTGCGAAGCTCTCTTCAAGGAGAACTTAAACCTACTAGCTAATATAAATATATATAACATATACATATATTAAATAATGTTCAAAGTTAGCAAAAAAATCATTTTGCAAATACAATTTTCCAACAGTCCCCCACATGAATGGAGATCGGTTGAAAACATACGAAAGTTTCGGCGAAATTTTTGTGGTTAAGTCCTCATAGGATAGGTTTGTGTAACCCTTTGAAATTTCCCTTATGAGATGCACTTAGCCTCCTAGATCTGAGTAGACGCGTTGTCCTTGAACTCAGCCTCTGTTTATGTATACAAAATTACACTTCACACAAGACTCTCCCTGACCTTGCAAGTCCTCCTAGTCGTGTTCGTTATAGTTATGAACACTAGTCTGGTTTTACAAGAGCTCTTAGGAATTGCGACCCTCGCAATTCCCTTCGAAGTAACCCCACCTCTCTCTCTCTCACACATAGGTGATATCATCTTGAATCATTAAAAACATATGTTTTGCGATTTCATCTTGAATCATTATGCTTTGTGATTTCATCCTGAATCATTAAAGCCATATGTTTAACCACTCAACAAGTCACATTTGTTATAGGAATGGACTAGGATGTTACAATATTTAGTAACTCCCCCATATTGACGTAACTTCCCCCACATGTATATGATTAGGTTGTCCTATTGAACCTAGATCTTGGGATCTCCAGTCAACTGGGTTAGGGTTTCCTTCATATAAACTCATTCTTTTAAGGGCTTTAGTCCCATTCCTTTAGATGACTTACTAACTAACTCTGTGCTTAAGCCTTTCATAAGCGAATCTACGATGTTATCCTTTGACTTCACATAGTTAAGTGCGATAAGTCCTGTTAAGAGTAGTTGTAGTATCGAATTATGTCGATGGCGAATATGTTTGGACTTTCCATTATACATTATGCTATGAGCTCTGTCAATTGCCGATTGACTATCACAATGTATACTAATGGTCGTTACTGCTTTAGGCCACATTGGTATGTCTTCTACGAATTAACGTAGACATTCTGCCTCTTCTTCGCATTTATCTAACGCGATAGATTCTGATTCCATCGTGGACTTAGCTATAACACTTTGCTTGGAAGACTTCCAAGATATAGCTGCCCCTTCTAGTGTAAACACATATCCACTAGTCGATCTAGAATCCTATATGCCAGATATCCGATTTGCATCACTGTATCCTTCGATAATAGCTAGATATCTATCATAATGCAGTCCATAATCACGACTGTATCTCAAATAATGAAGTACCCTAGTCATAGCTTTCCAATGTGCATCACTTAGATTACTAGTATACCTACTTAGCCTAGCATATGCTAAGTCATGTCGGGTAACTATCATTAAATAAATTAACATGCCAATAATTCTTGAATACTCCAATTGGGCAACACCGACACCTCTATTTTTAGATAGATGCATACTGGTGTTAACCGGAGTTCTAGCTAGGTCGGAATCCTTTGAATTATGAGTATTAAGATTTTTGTCCACGTAATGTGCTTGACTTAACACAAGTCCATTATGAGTTCGTGTGATCTTTATTCCAAGGACCACATCAGCGAAACCCCTATCTCTCATGTCAAACTTTGACTTCAACATGTCTTTAGTAGATTTGATAATCTTGTCGTTACTACCAATGATACACTAAGTATTTTTAGTATTGTACGTGTTTGCTTTTAATCGTAATCGTTAAGTTAAATCGCGTAAGCTAAAAATGATCATTCAATGTAAACGGGCGTTAAACGATTAAATGTTTACATCAAGCAAGTGTTAAGTAATTATTTTGAGGATAATTATTAACATTGTTCATTTTATTTTATTGGTTTAGTAAAAGTGATTACGTTACGCGATAAAAAAAATTTTAGGCAATACCCGGAACCACAACACTTTTTTTATGCTTCAACAAATACCCACAATTATTAACTTTGTTCATTTTATTTTCATTTTATTTTTATTGGTTACGTAAAGTGTTTACGTTTCGCGATAAAATACGTTTAGACATACCCGGAACCACCAAAGTCTAAATCCGGATGAAATCTAACGGCTAGAAATCTTTGTATTTTGAACAAGTGAAGCTTCGGGCTTATGTAACAAATACTTTGTTAAATCTAATGTATCGGTTTTAAACGACTTTTTGGTCGTTCTATATATATCTTGTGTTGTTGATCATTGAAGTAACACGCCCCGGACCCTTATTCCGCTGCGACCCAATTTGGGGGTGTTACAAATCTTGACTCCAACATATCATTAGTGGATTTGTTTTTCCTTTTTATCACTTCAAGTGATAATTATACCATCTATGTATAAACACAAGAGTACATATACAATATCGATCACAAATACATCCATTAATTTCAAATTCACATTCTTACATGATATGGTAAATTTTGATGTCCTTGTTTGGGAGCTTTTCTTAAGCCATATAATGACTTAACAAGCCTACAAACTTTGCTCTCAATCCCAGGAACACGACAAAACCTCAGGTGGTTCATGTATAGATACTTTTTTCTAAATCCTAGATTACATTTAGAAATGTTGTTTTCACATCCATTTGGTGAACTTCCAAATTACTCAATGTGGCAATAGCAAGTATCGTTCTAATAACAAGCGGATAAGTATCATAGTAATCTAGACTTTCGTGTTGTCTAAATCATTTGATTACCAAGTTTGCTTGGTATTTGTTAATGGTGCCGTCGGCTTTTATTTTCTTTTTGAAGATCCATTTATAGCCTAGTGGTTTATAACCAGGAGGTAAATCCACGAGCTACCAAGTATGATTTTGTAAAATAGAATCTATTTTACTTTTGATGGATTCTTTCCATCTAGGCCCTTCCAAGGAAGTTACCGCTTCTCGATAAGAAGTGGGTTCATTTTCTACCATAAAAGAAACAAAATCGGGTCTAACCGATTTCTTAGTTCTTGCCCTTTTGCTTCTTCTTGGTTTAACCTCTTCTTCCTCGGGTTGACATTATCTCTCATCTTGGAGATCATTATCATCTCATCATGTATTATCTTGGACAACTTCATCATCTATTCTAGATAAGCTTCCAATTTCCTTCGTTAAACAAGGAAATATATTTTCAAAGAAGGAAGCATTCCTTGATTCCATTATTGTATTCTTTTGTATATACGGATTTTTTGAGTCATGTACAATGAAACGATAAGCACTACTATTCTTAGCATATCCAATGAGTATACAATCCACAAATTTAGGTCTAATCTTTTAGGCCTTAGGTGTCGGCACAACTACCTTGGCTAGATACCCCCACACTCGTAAGTACTGATATGATGGTTTTCTTCTCATCCACAGTTCATAAGAGGTTTCTTATTTTTCCTTATGAGGTATCTTATTTAAAATATAAATAGTCGTTAGAATGGCTTCCCCCTACATGTCCTAGCTTAAACTAGAACTTAACAACATGGCATTAACCATTTCTTTCAAGGTATGGTTCTTCTTTTCGGCGATACTTTTTACTGAGGTGAATAGGGAGTAGTGAACTCGTATCTGATTCCATGTTTCACACATAGATCGATGAATGGAGACACATATTCACCTCCTCTATCGCTTTGTACAACCTTGATTTTCTTACCAAATTGATTCTCAACTTAGTTTTTGTATAGAACAAACTTGTCTATAGCTTCATCTTTACTTTTCAACAAGTAAATGTAGCAATACTATGTACAATCATCAATAAACGTGATAAGATACTTATTTCCACCTTTTGTGGGTGATGATTTCAAATCACATATGTTTGTGTGTATCATATCAATTAGTTCGGTTTTTTGTTCAACCGATTTGAAATATGATCTTGTAAGTTTGGCTTCGACATAAGTTTCAAACTTATATTTTGAATCAATATGAAAATTTGGTATGCTATTAAATTCAATCAAGCGACACATTGAATTAAAATTTACATGTCCAAGGCGACCATGCCACACATTAGAAGACTCAATCAAGTAAGCAGAAGAATTCATTTTATTGATATCATTCATAACAACCTTTACATTGAGCTTAAACATACCATTCATGGCATATCCCTTACCAACATACATTTGATTCTTAGAAAGAACAAACTTATCAGACACAAAAACAAGATGAAAACTAAACTTGTTCAAAGCCAACCGGACACAAGATTCTTGCGAATCTCAAGAACATACAAGACATTAGTCAACTTGAGCTCTTTCTCAAATGTCATCTTCAGAATAACATCTCCTTCGCCCTTGATATCAGCAGTTGCAGCGTTGCCCATGTACAGCTTCTCTCCATTATCAATCGCTCTGAAAGAGTGAAATAAACTCTTATTAGCACACATATGACGGGTTGCCCAAGTATCAACCCACCAATCACTGTTGTTAGAACCTACCAAGTTAACTTTAGAGATCATGGCAATGACGTCAGACACCATAGCAATCATGTCCACATTATCATTCACCATATTATCCTGGCGGTGGAGTCACCCACTTTGGCATCTTGCAGCTAGCAGCACGGTGACCTAGCTGGTCACACTTATAGCAATTTTCTTAGAAATTCGGCTTCATAATTCCAGCTTTAGAAGCAAGGTACTCAGCCTTCCTTTTGCTCTTCTTGTCATTATTCCTTTTTCCTTTGCTTTTATACTTTTAAGATGACAAAGCATGCTCAACCATATTTTCCTTTGTAGAATCAGGTGTATAAGTGTTTTTTGAGCCAGCTTGTTGTCCTCTTCAATACGAATATGAAAAACAACCAAACGGCTTGTGTCCCAATGGTACCCCTTGTTGTGTGTGAAGCCCCCTAACCATTGGTTTGTGGGTTCAAATCCGATAGGACAATGTGAGAAGATTGTGTAATTTGTATAGAGATAGTTAGTTGTTTTCAAAAAAATAAGACGAACAACAAAGTCCATTTAACACTAATCTCCTTTTGCTTATGCATCAAGTAGTTTTTAAATTCTACCTGGCTTGGAGTTAACTTTTTAATAATATAAGCAACTTAAAAAGTTTCACTCAAAGTCATTCCCTCAACATGAATGTCATGTAGCAAAACCTACAGATCTTGAACATGACTGATCACGTTCTATGAATCAACCATCTTGTAATCCAAAAAACGTGCTACCACAACTCTTTGTGCAGCATCCTCATTTTATACTTGTGTTCCATACCCGTAAAATTCTTTGGCAGTATTGGTCTTGTAGTACACGTTATACAAAGAGTCCATCAAGCCATTCAGAACATAGTTGAAACATAAGAAGTCTGAATGTTTCCATGCTTCCACAGCTTAAACACCCTGTGCAATAAGGTTGACCTTCTCAAGGAGTTCCACCTAAGGTGTAAGGCCTAGTTCTTTTAAGAACCGCGCAAGGTTCAAAGTAGTGAGATAAAAGAACATCTTATGTTTCCACCTCTTAAAATTTTGTCCATTGAATTTTTCTAGTTTTTCAGCATGATTAGCAACTGTGGTAACATGTAGGAAGATGAAAACACTCAAATCACTCAACTAATGTATGTGGTAACATGTAACTAATTCACTCAATTGCTCGGTCATGACGAGTATTCTATCATAAGCTTGGCAAGGATATACATCTCCACCACTAGAGCTAAGGATTAACAAGTTTATAAAGGTAAAATGGGTTTTTATTATAAGGCTTAGGGTTGATCATTCTAACAATCTTTCACCAAAAGTACCACACCAACAAGGCAGCTGAATCACACATACATGGTTGTAACGACGGAATAGACATATGTGTCCGATCACATCCTCGTTTGAGTTTAACCAAGGGTTAGGATGAAGAATGATATAGGGTATGGATCTTCTAACTTTCACCAAAAGTCATAAACCAACAAGGCAGCTAAGACACGCATACATGGCCGTAACGACGGAATAGACATGCATGACTCGTACACATCCTCGTTTGAGTAAAACCCAAGGTTAGTCATTAGGAAAGGAAATTAAATTGTTGTTAAATAAAGTTACGAAACAAATAGATTAAGCCTAGAATAGATAAGGTACAAGTTGCTAGACACTTTCCCGAGCGTTACCATGATAAAGACACAACTATTTACACAAACGTCTTGATTATTGATCAAAAACAGCAACCTAAGTTGGCGTTCTCGTAATGGTCAACTTCCCTTACATCCCATACTTTACATACTTTTACAAGACAAGTGGCGATATGTACCACTTTATACAAAAATTTACATTGTTGATTTATAAGACGTATCAACGAATAATCGATCCTTCAAATAATTCCTTTGGTTTTGGCTTTGCAAAATGATTATCTTCAAACTTTTCTCCTCTTTTTTGTTGCGATTTTTCTGATTTTTTTGATACATAACTACGAATCTCGGTGTAATTTCACCATCTTCGCAATCATAATAACTCCGGATAATTTCTTCGATGATTCTTCATTCTTTGAACGTACCAATAATAGTGATGGTAGTAAAAATACGTGAGTTTTGACTACTTTATACATTCCCATTCGCGATGTGCAAATTTTTTTCCAACCGTACCAAAGATATAAAATGACACAAGACTCGGGAAATACATACTTTACACTTGAAGCAACTAGCAACTGTAAATGGACTTAATCTAACAGGGTAGGCTAAGGTGTAAAGTTGTAATGAAATAAATAGTTGGTGTTATTCCTAAAGGATTGGCTCTACAGGTTTTTCTAGGGGTATCTTACTCTTATAACGAGAGTAAACAAATGGTTTATACAGGGGTTAACTAACCAGTGTAGTTAGTTAATAAACAACATGTATAGGCTTATTGGGTGAAATCCTAAAATTTACCAATTTAAACAAGTTACTCCATCTAAATCCATAGTACTCATTATTATGGTCTCGAATAGATATACCAAGTCAAGTTCTAAAATTTACAACATCACCGGCACACTCATATTTTTGTAGAATTTGGGTAAACATTTGAAAATGGATAAGGCTAAATCCTCACAATATCTAATAAGGGTTATTGTGTGCGGGTTATGTAACAAGTAATTTCACAAAAGTATGCTTGAAAAAAAATTAATTTTAGCATAATTTAAGCATTAATGTGAAAATAGGAAAAGTATCATTTTAATTCCCATCCCCCCCCCCCCCCACTTGAATTATACAACGTCCTCGTTGTATTGATAAAACATTTAAAAATAATAGGAATTAAATAAGAATTAGAATGAGAAATTCCCCTGATATTTTGCTTGGTAGATTCTTCATGTAGATTTAATGAGCAAGAATTCTAGATTGTAGATACTTCACCAACATTGTCAATTTATTTCAGCTAGGTCATGTGCAAAATAATAGCAAAAACGATGTACACCTATCTCGGTACTAATGGTTAATTAAATAAAACAAACTAAACTGTACAGGAGACTAATACGTCATATCCATAAACTGGAATACGCCGTATATAGAACCTGTAAAAAGTATATAAATACGGGTCAGTCTGTCGAATGCCCGTATCATATATATGAATACGACGTATGGACAGAACTGACAATAATTTTTAAAAGTGCCTAAAAATAAAAGGACAATCAATACGCCGTATGGTATGGAGCGGATACACCGTATTGATGTCTAGGAAGACATACTCAATAAAATTAAATAACAATCCGGGTTGTCTTCCGGGAAGCACTTTTGTTTATAGCTAAGTCTTTAAGTTAGACTTTTCCTTCAGCTTCCTTCACTCGATGTGCGTCACCTTCCATCCTTCGTTCATCTTGCGAAAGATTTCCTGGTATGTACGGCATGCATCTTTGCTCGTACTCGTCAAAACATTGTATTCGTTTTCTTTTACAACAACATACTCTTCACTATCTCTGAACGAATACTTGATCATCTTGAATCTTCTTATATTGCAAACCGGTCATTCTTGAGTGACATCATCAAATAGTTCACATCTTTATCCATTGTCATGTTCATTCTCATCTTCTTTTTCTTCATGATCATGGTTGGCATTCACATAGTTGTCCCAAATTCTTCAACCTTCTTTACTTGATTCATCATCCTTGTCAATTAATCCTTCCATGATAGCTTTATTCTTCAAAGCTTCTTCTTTAAGTTCGCCATCCTCCAGAGCATCGTACCTTTCAAAATCTTGATAACGGAGTGAATTTCCAACTATGTAGGCCCTAGGCAAATTTCCTCCATTATAATGTCCATCATTTATCCAGCTACAAGTTGGCCATTCCGAATATCCACTTTTATAATTAAAAGGCTTGCAATAATGTTCAACAGGTGTGGGTTCTTTCCATACTCCATTATCCATCCATTGTTTTTCGTGTAACCATGGCACATCTTCATTCTACTCGTAAATCCAATCAACCTTATAATCATTGTAAGTCTTAAATCCCTCAATATCTTTGGTAAGCACATCCGGATCGATTTGTAAAAGATAATTAAATTCTTTGAAAGCTCTACACGTAGGTGTCTCGAAATCAAATACATTAGTCTCAATCCTAAAGATTTCAGCAACTTCACACTCATCAATTAGATTTTCATTATTAGGATCTAAAGGTTCTTTATCAGAAAGCCCAACTTCATTGGCACCTCGTGCCCAGTAAATCCATTACGCATTCTTAGTGTACCAATCCATATCTAAGTGGTTGTGAAATTTTGAGGCGATCGAATTAGCGGAAAACCAAGTTGGATGGGTCGTATTCCATATCAACATCACGTGCATACGTGTCTCTTTGTTTCTTGATCTCCAAGTATTATTTGATTTGTAGTTTATAGCTTCTGATCAACCATGTACTAATTACCTCTTTCTTGACATTTACATCCATTGTCATATGATTACCATATTTTAGGTCCAACCACTGTTCTACTGTTACATCAATAAGCCTTACAAGTATGTTGTTAATTAAGATTACAGCTTCAGCATAAATCTTTTCACATTCTTCATAACTTATTTTTTCTTCATAATCTTCGAGATCATTATGTGTTGGGCTACTGGCTTGTTTATCGCTTCCTGAATATATAGGTACTTCAATCTCATAAGTAAACAAGTCGTTATCAATACTGCTTAGTCGATTGAATTCATCACAAAGAGTTCCAAGTTGTGTATTGCCATAAAATGAACCGTCATTGATCTTGAGAAATCCAAGTTGCTCGAACTCTTCCTTAATTATCTTTGTCATTGTTACTGAAAATAACCAGAAAATTATCAGTAGAACCAGTTGAAGGAAAAAAATGTATATAGAATTTTGAGCTCCAAGTTTGAGTATGAAAAACTTCTTAGTTACCGGACGATCAATACGCTGTATTCAATTGATTTGAATATGCCGTATTAATCTTGCTGTATGAATACACTGTATTGGATAAGAAAGTTAGATACGTCATATCCAGTGGAAGTGGATACGTCGTATCAGGCTATCGACCAGAACAGTGTATAGAAAAACAATTAAACACACAAAATAATTAAACTGAGCAAACAATTAACTAACAAATATACATAATGAAAAATACACAAATATACAGGATTTTACAAAATTTTACAAGATTATACACTAATCTGATTTACGCTAATCCTAGGGGTTAGACTAAACTAATGCTAAAAACCAAAATATCAAATAAAAATCAAGATTAATTTTTCACTCCCCGGCAACGGCGCCAAAAATTTGATGTGTCGTTGTGAGGTTGTTATTTATGATGATTCAAGTTTTAAATTTATATATTGCCGACTTTACTTAAAACAACACTTTAATGGGCAGTGTACCCGATCGGTGGTAGTTTCATGGTAAGTAGGGTGTCGATCACTAAGAGCGAGAAACAATCTTTCAATTTATTAATATTTTATTATCTAAACTAAGTTAATTTAAACTAAGTTAAGTCTATTCTATGTTAAACCTATGCTAAACCTATGTTAATCCTAAATCTAACAGATAAGGGGTTTTCAGCCTGAGAGACTGGCACGGATTTGGTGGTGACTTAGATTAATTTAAGATCCGATAACACACAAAAGCAAATTAACAAAAGATAGAAGAGTGGTCTAGCCGAATATAAGAAAACTGTATTAGCCATGATTAATCTAATTAGATAGTTGGTTTGTTTATTTTGTGCAATGATTACTTATCTCGAGGCGGCATATCATTCTTAAGACTTGGGCGTTACTTCTTGCTAAGACCTACATGCGAAGAATCCTGTCATAATTAAACGCATCTGCATAAAGCATCCTTATTTGCAGATTATAATCTATCTTAGGGATTAAAGAAATGGTGATCTTGTTAAACCCTAGCTCATAGAGACTTTAACCACTTACTGCTTAAAGGCAATTCATACACTAGTAGTCCACTAACCAAGTCTTTACCAATTAATTAAGAACGTACTCGTTGAAACCAAGGGTCACATGCCGGTCCAACTAAGCTCACAATTTAAAGGCGAAGATAGGTTATTATTCGTGATCCTATTGGTCTAGATGTATTAATCACTATATGGAGACCTATTCCGGCATCTAGATTACTTGGTCTGTTTCATTAGATCCAGTTGAATGATAGGTCGCATACAAAAGCACATAAACAAGTATAAATTGATAAACATAAACAAGCATTCAACGATAAATTAAGCAATCGGTATAAACAAACCAAACATTCAAATCTTCATAATAATGGCTAATACCCAAGGGTATTTGCCCTCAAACGTCATAATCAATACAAGAGTAATAATTCAACCAAGGTAAACTAACTGAGTTAACGAATGATACCAAAAACTGAACGACTACAAGAGTATATGAGATTACAAGTGTTCCTATAATTTTAGCTTTGTTTTAACCTTTTTTCTAGTCTTGTCTTTTGAAAATCGACTTTTTATTGGTTATGGTATCGTAAGATATTATCAAGCACAAAAAATCGACTGAAAACAACCATTTTTTAGGTCTTCTATGTCTTAGATCTGGAAATTTGTCGATATGGCTAACTATGTCCTTGGATATGCGTAATAGGAGTTCTTGAGTAAGGACCACGACTTCGATATCTTCCAAAATATCACCACTATATCTTGAATAAACTGCGTATAACTTCTTAGGATACTCGTGATTCGATCATTGTTCCTTTGTGTTTCATTGTGAATGCAGGCACAGATACACCGTATCTTCCTTGATGGATACGGCCTATAAGGCATTTCAAGAGTCGAATTTCCTATCTTCATACTTCTTCTTTAAGCTACCAAATGCGTGCCTTTTAGCTAATCTCACAAAGTACTCCATTATTACTTGCAATCTCAATACAACTGATTAATAAAAATTCATTGCAATAATTAGACAAAATGGGTTTATTTACAGAGTGATATATATGAATATATAGATAATATATAATATATATATAAAGTATATTATATAATATATATATAAATATTATAAATAGATACCACAGAACTTCCTAGCCAATGAACTTAGGAAATATACATCGATAAATAGATTGGTAACCCTTAAACAAGTATAATCACATAGCACAAATAAAATATAAAAATAAGTAATCTTTATCAACTCATCCCCACCAACAAGGAGGATTCTCCCCAACTTAGTATAAACCAGACAAAGTTGTAGCTTTTGATCACATGGATTTACCATAAAAATATCATAATTTTTTTGCCTTAATAGAGAAATAAAATATGATTTTTTATGACCGGTGTCATACAAATGACAATAAACAATTTACTTATTTATTGTATATAGTAATTTAATCATCGAATTTGCAGGAGATTGATAACAATTAATCACCGAAACATATTACATACATATCAAATCATATCTATCCATAATAATACATGCAGTGTTCATCACGGATAATCAATTAAACAATAATTTATAGAATACAAGTTAAAACGACCAATTATCACAAATAATATATTGATCTTAACACGTAAAATTTCATACAACATAAGATTTTGTCTAATTAATTTAACATCCATAAAGATCAAATCTTTATTAAGAAAATCGTCCAGAAGGCTTGATGAAATTAAAAAACAAGAAACCAATTTATATGCCTAATTTTACGTTTTTTATGTAATTATAAATACTACATATGATGGCTCGTGATACCACTGTTGGAATTTATAACATATTAACTCATTAATAATCACGAGTATATGCAACTGAAGACAAAAACACATATAATATAAAGTAATTAACATAAAGATCAAGATTTATGTACCTTTTAGCAATTTAGCAAACGAACAATGAATCTTGTAAACACATGTGTGTGTTAGACTAACAAATTCGAAACCACCAAGTTCAAACGTATGAACTCTCTATGAGATACACACACAATACACTCTTAGCAAACAATTAAGTATGTTAGTACTAGTAGTGATAATCAAACAAACACTTCGATCTTGGAATCAAAATCAAACCGAACACCGTTTGGTGTTTAAGTCGATTGGCAAACAAGAACCGAAACCCTTTTGGGTTCGTTGAAATCGGTTGACACACAAGCAAGGGAGAAAAGGAAGAAATTTTATGGTTTTGGTTTTTCTAGCAAATAATGAACCTAGAGTTCATTATATACGCATTGGATTACTTGGCTTGCAAGCCAAGCAATCCAAATCCCTTTTGGATTGTCTAACCGACCTGCCTAACAAAGGGAAGGGGTTTCTCGAACTTTCCTTTCCTTGATTATACATATAGGTCCTTATATTAACATTTAATGACCATTTGTAAGATCTTGTTAAGTAACTATTTATTTAACGTTCGCTATAGCTTATCACTAATTAATCTACTATCTATATAAAGGTGGGTTTGTCAAGGTAAGATCTTGACCAAAAATCTATAATAATATCGCGTGGAAACCCTTGAATATTACTTACCGTAGGATCATTTTCTCTTGATACCCGCCTACATTAACTACTTCCCCATAAATTTCATATAAAATTTCAAAAAATGGGTTCATACTTGTATCATTTTTCACTTTCATATTTATTTTTCATATTTCTTTGTCTCACTACTCTCTCTCTAGAATAATGGCTATCTTGTGGTTTGAGTC
>BQNB010151884.1:1406-15844 GCA_026074375.1 Tanacetum coccineum | reverse complement strand
AAGAGTTGGTTCCCTATGATCTTTCTTAAGCTAGATATTTTGAGCAAGTTGGAAATTCTTGGTCCTATCTTGAAAATTTCGGCTACATATATGTGATGTTATATTGATTATTTTGGGTATTGGGTATAATCGTGGGTATTCGTTTAAGCGTAGTTAGGTTTTGGTGCTTCCGGGAATGCCGAAACACGTTTTATCACGAAACGTAAGCAATTTACGTAACCAATAAAAATATGATGAACAAAGTTAATAATTATCCTCTAATTAATCATATAACACTTGTTTGATGTAAATATTTAATTGTTTAATGCCCGTTTATATTGAATGATCATTTTTAGCTTACGCGATTTAACGTAACGATTTCCATTAAAAATGATCGTGTACAATACTAAAAATAAATGGTGACGTTATTAACGTCGTACATTGTCCTAAAACACGGGGTGTTATACGTAAAGTGTTGTATAATTCCTAGTGCAACACTTTTTCAAGTGCTGCCTTAGGCTCCGTTGCCTTAGGTCTAAAGCAACACTTTTGTCAAAGTGTTGCTCATGTTTACAAATGCAACACTTTTGATACTTATAGGCAACACTTCTTATTATACAACACCGACCGTTGACAAAACTTTTATGCATCTAGTGCAACACTTTTCATCATCTAACACAACACTTCTTTTTCATTTTAAGAATAATGGTGCAACACTTTTTCAACTAGAGGCAACACTTTAGCTTTTCCGTGCTACATATTTGATGTAGAAAATTCAAAAGCTACAAATACAAGCATCGTTTTAGTTATATGTGGACACAGAATTTGTTTCCATCATAGCAATGATATAATATCATCAATAATATCATATCCAATTACAAATTTGTCAAATGTCAAACTACCATAAAGTTCATAACTTAAGCAAAAAAATATGCCAACTAATAGATAGTACTAAGAACCTGGTAAATATATAACCAAAGAATAAATTATTTTTCCTTACATTATATTAAAGCCACTAAAGTCATGATATTAATCCCTTAAAAGACCTAATACTAATCTTATAAAAAAAGAAACATGCGATACAAGTATATAACATACATTTTATCAAAAGAGACAATCACTTATGTTAGAACCATTGTTCCATTTAATTATTGTTGACGTCAACAGATCCAGGATAAAATGACTGAAAAAAGATGAGACCACAGATTTAGTACACTTCATCATATACTACTATCAGACTAATGAGATGATTGATTCTTAAAGAATACAAGTGGCAATATGGGTGGGTCTGGGGAAGGTTGACCCAAAACACTTTCTGTCTTAAGCGAAAGTTGTACAATTAAGTAAAGATTAGTGTGACAGATATGATTCCAATAAGCATGATTCAAAAAGAAAGGCTGGCATTATAGTTGACAAAACAGGAGTTAGCGTGATAAATTCAGCTGAAATAGACTTGAGCAGCAAAATTATTTTTTATTACAGCTTTTATGTGTTCATATATATCACAATATTAAACATAATTACAAAAACCATTTAGAAAAAAATGACCTGATCTTTATGAGAATAGCAATTTAAGATGATCTCGAGTATCTTGTGTGAGAATTTAAACATAAATATAGCCCAAAATGACCATTTTCTACTAGGTTGAAGTTGCCTCCTATAGCTAACGTAAATTAATGGATACAAACTGACCCATTACACATTATCAATATCCAATAGGATTGCGAAATTTATAATATATTCTACTATTAGTTGTAATTGCGATTAACTCCATTGGTTCATAGTGTTGTAAATTTATTATGAAATGAGAAGATCAATAAGCAATGAATAAAAGGACAACCAAAAGGATTAGATATACCTTTCCAACTAACATTTCAACATCCTCCCAGATCAGATCATATGGATTCCTCCTCTTTTCCTTATCTAACCTGATCAAAAGATGAGCATATGTGTAAATAAGTGTAGAGAGAGATCTGTCGCTTTGCACTGGACGAAAACAAAACTATGTACTCATAAATCAGTCGAGTGGGGATTTATTTCAAACAAATGAAATAAAAATGGGTCACGAGTGAACATGTCATTTGGGTTTAAGAACTTAGAACTTACCCAGAATATTCTTAGAGCATTGAGCACCCTATACTATCTCGACTCGATTATATAACCAACATTATAGCAGGACCGAATATACTTAATTGTTCGTTGAATTGGATCTCGACAAAATCAAAAAACGACTGCGAAAATATTAAATTCAGTTAGACAAAAAAACACCAAAAGATCACAGATATCTTGAAAGAGTAGTCTAACCTTTGCTATTCTTTCGGCTCAGTAACATCATATCCTAACCCAATAAACCCGATCGCCCTGATATTAGGATGTCCCACATTTGGTTTCTTAGATACACCTGATAAACGATGTTCAATACAGTCTTCAAACGATATTTTCCTTTTGACGGATTTACTTTTCGTTTTCATAGTTCATAGGCAATATAAACTAATCTGAATGCGTGATGTGAAGTGCAATTTTGACTTAAGCAACAAAAAAAGGAGTAGTCTAAGTGGCAAGGTCGACGTAAGCAATGTTTTTTTAGAAAACTAGATTAAGAGGCCGTGAGTAATAACAATAATGCAAGTGTAGTCGGTAATCTGTGTATCAAACAACCAAAGCCATTGACTAAATGCAAGTGATCAAAGGTGACAGCTATGAAACCCATAAACTCTACTAAAGATCAAAGTGGAAGGCAAACCTGGTAAACGTGGCAGCACTACTGTAGGAAGAAGATGAACAGCTACAAAAAAAGTTGCATAGGTAATTAGTACACATAATAAGCAAACCTAAACTGGGGGACAAAACAGAAAGGCATGGCAAACAGAGTTCTAGATTCATGTCAAACGGTAGATACTTTTAACCAAATGGGAAAAAAATAGCGCAGTGGTTTGGGCTGACAAAAGTAGCCCACGTAAGGAAGGAATAAGCCCATGTTCAAAACGACAGCGGATTTGTCGCCTAATGTGTATACTTATAATGTTTCAAGGTGTGCTCATATTCGTTTCAAGGTCTACTGCAATTATGGGTTTTCTAAGCTTATGATCTGCTGCAAGGACGTTTGGAATACTTTTAAAACTATGAGCAGATTGGTAAATATCATATTGGATATGCCTGCAATTTTGCACTAGGTTTGATATTATTCTTAAAAGGTAATCTATATAGTAAGTAACAAAACGGTTGCAAAAGTAAAAAAGAAATGGAACCTGTTGTTGCTGCTTGTGCTTCTATGGCTGCTAGCCTTGCTGTTATGTATTCAGCTTGTGCCTCAAGTTGTTCGGGAGTCTTCTTTTGGGGAAAAGCTACGCAAACGAAAATAAATAGAATTAGTTGTTGTTTTAGTTGTTAAAAGAAAGAAAGATACTAAGGGTGTTTGGATTAGACTTAAAACTATGCGCAGATTGGATACTTTATCATATATGTGGGCTGATGTGATCTTTAAAGTCTCAATCAGACCTGCTAAAAATACAGTATGGTATAGGAGTTGTCTGCACAAATTCACTTTGTGTTTGTGGCAGTTTTGGAGGCTAGGAGTGGGTGATCGGAGACGCTGTATAGGATTTAACATGGAAATGAATTCTAAGTACGCTAATGTTCTGAGTGCACTAATGTTCAAAGGTGTGCTGATATTCGTTTCAAGGTCTGCTGCAATGAATTCTAAGACGTTGTATGGGAATTAAGATGGAAATGAATTCTAAAATGCTTATTTTATAAAAAATATCAACTTTATAAGCATTAAAACTACTTAACAAGTAGCAATAAGTAAAAACTATACCTGCAGTGCAAGATTTAATCTGCCATTTTCTTCCTGATCAAAATATAAAAGCTGCAAAAAGTTATAAACATAATTACTAATTCTGCAAAATATAAAAGCTCCACCAGGGGTGAAACATGAAGTGGTTATCAAGCTTCACTTCTGTTTCAATTTACAAACTCATAAACATAATTACTAATTCTTTAGAATGATACTTTAAGTATGAAGCGATAACTTATCATATTATTTTTATCAATGTTATCCAGCACACATTAACTACTTATATTAACTTAGGGATAGTTGTACTATTCTTTTATGACATTCCAGCTAGAACACTTACTTCAACTAATTTGGATCTTGACCCATCTGAAACCAATATAACCCATTAACCAATTACAGCATATAGAATCTGATATGACCCATAGACGACCCTTAAAACCCAATAGTACCTACTTTAACAGAACATAGTTGATCTGAAGATGCCTAGAAAGCTTAGACTCATATCTATAAACAGTTGGTAGTAAGCTCTTTACAATGTACAAATCCCAGATATACATCATAACTTGATTACTCCTAACTTAAATATAAAAATAAACCTTAATTACAGTCAGATGCTAATTATAAAAACAAACTATAAATTGTAAATTAAAGTATAATTATAAAAGTAAAATAAAAAATGCAAAACCCTTGTTAAAAATAAACTAATTCCACACATAACTGAAGTGAGTCTATATGCAATCGAGTTTAAAACCACCATTAACAGTAGTGCTAGATAATAAAAATTCAGACAAACAACCCCTTAATTTAAAGCATCAACACCTCGAATTTATAATTAAATAGATGTTAGCGCAAGAGTGTATACCTGATTGTCGAAACTTTTCAAACACAAGATAGAAACTGGGAAGAAGTAAAAAGTGATTTAGGGTTTGAGTGTATGTGGGTTTGGTTTTTTTCTTTATCAGATTTCTCCACCAAAATAATACCAATTTTAGAAGTATTTAAGCTTTTTAATTAAACATATATTCAAAAATAATAAAATATTTGAAGCATCATACCTAATAAGTAAAGATTTTTTTTAAATGCAAAAGTCCTCATTTTTCGTTTTTCTTTACTAAGTAAAAGATTGTTTAAGTAATTTAATCTGATATTTTAACATAATTTAAGTTCATTGAATATAAATTTTTATATATGTTTTATTTAACTCATGCATACACTCAACTAGATGTTGGCGTACGTTGATAATGTTTTAAGTACTACGTTTAATTTTTTACTGGCTATTGGATATGGATTTTTCTCGTTTTCTTTCTCGTCCTTAGGAGAATTGGAGGCAGATGTGGTTACTTTGCTGAAGCGGATTTGAAGTTCTACATGGCTCAGGACATTGAAGCACGTGTTGCTATTCATATATAAAGAAGTGGGGGCTCAGATAGTATCTCGGCTCCCCTCTAATTTATTGTAAATCTCTTGAGTTTCTTAATAAAGTGGTTTATAATAATAATAATAATAATATCTCGAATCCCTTCTTTTTTTTTTTTGAACGGCAATTGTGGCTACATGGCCCCTAGCCCAGAAGGCGTAGCGACCCACACAACCAGGTTGGGTCCAGCCCAGAAGACAATGACACCCTTCCTTTTACGCACGCGAGAGGAAACCCCTGTCGCCCTAGACAAGACTCGAACTTGAGACCTTGCCTAGGAGGGTAAAACCTCCATACTATTAGACCAGAGGCCCGTTGGTCGAATCCCTTCTAATTTATTGTAAATCTCTTGAGTTTTTTAATAAAGTGATTTATAAATAACAATAATAATAATAACATCTCGGCTAAAGGAATGGGGGCTTAAATAATATTTCGGTTCCCCACTAGCTTTTTGTAAATATACTATTTTTCTAAAAAAATGATATAATAAAATAATAATAATAATAGAATTAGCTTTGCTAATCCTATTTTCTAATAAAATGATATATCTCGGCTCTTCACTAGTATTAGAGCACGTGTTGTTGTTTATATTTTTTTTTAGGATTAGCTTTGTTATAGTTAAAAGAGTGGGGGCTCTAATAATATTTTATTTCTCCATGACTCAGGACATTGGAGCACGTGCTGCTGTTCATATATTTAATAGGATCAGTTTTGCTATTGCTAAAGGAGTGGGGCCCAGATAGTATCTCGGCTCCCCTCTAATTTATTGTAATTCTCTTGAGTTTTCTAATAAAGTGACTTAAATAAAATAATAATAATAATAATAATAATAATAATAATAAAAAAGTGATATTTTAGTAAAATGCATATATCCTAAATGTATCTTAAAAGATTTCTTATAATTGCTCAAAACATTAAAAAAGTGTTCAAATTAATAATGTTTGTGCTTAAGGACCTTATTCAATAATACTATCAAACTTGTTATAAAAGAAATGTGTATTTGAGACGGAAGAAGCATCAGAAGACAACTTTAATTTATATGGAAAGTAGCCAAACGTGAAATTCACGAACATGTATCAGAAAAAGGTGAGATACGTTTGTATAAGGTGTCTGGATATTTTTTTAATGTAGTGTTAATTTTTGAGAAAAAAAACATCAATTTTTTCTAAATGCATCTTAAATGTACGTGATTTATCAAAATGTGTTTTTAAATGTTACGTTTTAAAAAAAATTATATATCTAGTCATATTTGATCCTGGTTCTGCCCCTCCTATATAGCAGAGTGTTATAAAAAAAACACATGCATTTCTATTTATAGAGATAGACAAAGAATGAGGTTAGTTTAACAATAACCTAAATATTCACGTAGCTCAGTAAGTTTTGGATGACATTTTTTTAAATGGATCATTGTGAAAATTCTTTTGATGGAGCCTTGAGTAAAAATATGAACATTGTCTTCTACATATTATCGTTTACACACGACGTGTAGTGTCGTTAAAATTGACGGTTATCTACGTCTAAGAAAACAGTCATCTACGTATTGTAGCTTCTTTTTTCTTTTTCTTTTTTCTAAAACATGGTTTTCGACCTTTTAGCCGACTAATCTCCGATATTTAAACTCATAAAATTCTCCCGTTTTCGGAAAGGTTTGCTTAGATGATTCGAAATGCAAAGGTTTATAACAACATCAATAATAAAGGCCCATAAAAATGTAGCACTTTTAAGTCTTTAATAATGTTTAGTTTCTTTAACATCAAGTAATCAATGCCATAACTCAATTAGCCCACAAAGAGCAAAGTGTAGCCACCCTTATGGCTTTAACTTGCGTACACTCAAACTTGATTATTGGTCACATGAAAGAGACATTTCCTAAGTTTGGTAACAAATCCATACCAGTTTTGTGTATGAAAATTTATGGTTCTTGATTCGATTCGCATGTAACCACGCGTCACAGGTATCGTGAGATAATTGCTAACTAACACAGCATGTGAATAAAGTTGCCTAGCTCCTTGCTAGTTTTTCTTTTATAAAGTTGCCGTTCAAAAAAAAAACTAACACAGCATGTGAATACGAGTATGGCATTTATCGTTCTTTGCAAGTCACAACCACTACTTATATAAAGAAGACGTTTATATACAGAATTCATTTGAGCCGTTAAAAGAATACTTACAACGAATGATTCATTGAGTTGTGAACCTGTTTCGGTATATTATGATGTCATGTAACATGAATGGTATATAAATTCCCATGCTCGTCTGCCGTCTGATAAGCAAGCTAGTAGTGGCTGTGGTTAATTCTCGGTTGTTGTGGCTTAGGAGGCATGTAAAAAAGATCACCAGAGTCAATTGGGGTATGCATAAACGGGTTCCATCTATCGAATATTATTCTCCCACCTCTACCTATCCTACCACGAGGATTAAATGAGCGTGATGACGTGGTATTCTGTAACGAGGAGGCTGGTGGTGGTACAATGCCTGCCGCTGCCAGCTTTGCTGGATCTAGAGGCTTCGTGAAAAGTAATACTGGCTCGAGTGGATCCTGCAGAAATACCAAAACTTGAAATCAACACTAATTTATTCGGACTGTTAAGCCAAGCTATACATTTATAAGAGAATCAAAATTTATTGTAAATTTGGAATAACTGGTTACACACTTACACGGCCATTGGCTTACAAATAAATGGGTCAATTTGTATTTGTTACGAGTAATTCATAACTAAAATATAAAAAGGGTCAAATGGGTCAAACTGTACAAAATACAGTAGCTTTCCATAGAGATGTTTGATTATTAGTGTATTGTATATATTTTTTTTATCATATGTAACACGTTTCTTTCTAGAATTCAAAAAAGTTAACGAAAAAGTGTTTCTTGGTTGGCCCAACGATACCCAGCCCGCTTGGCCTGCACATTTTGCCATATCTACTTAGGCCAGAAAAAACACTATCAAAATTATTTGCAGTATGCATTAATGCTTTAGGTTATTAAAGTCCAATGAGTGTTCTCCCGGATTAGGGGCAGAGAGAAGGACTTGGTTAATACCATGTTAAGGTCAATCTCAGATTGATATTTATGCGATTAGCCCTAACAAGAATGTTAAACAAGTGAGTTTAGGAAAATTTACCAATTTATGGAGCCATGAGGATTGGACAGGTGGACGTCTAAATTCTCGCTTAATGCCTCCCCCAGAAGGCATTACATATCTAGAGTCCATTATAGCATGATTCTGTGCAGCATACGCATGAGTACCTAAAAGATTGTGCTTTTGAATATCATCTGAGTCGAAAAATTCATCCTCACTGGAAGCGAATTTTGACAAATAAGATGGCAGTCCAGGTAGCGCTAAACTGTCTTCAAGGAGCTCTGTTTCATTCTGAAGATACAGAATGTACATAAAAGGAAATCATTAATTACACTCCAAAGTCACGTATAAAGTTAAGATGTGGGTCGATTGGGTTCGTGTTTTATCTCAAAGGGGTTAAATAATAGCTACAAGAGGATTCGGTCAATCGAGTTGAAATTCGTCTGAAGTCTGATTTATATGCTTACTAGCTACAAAAAAAGTGTTTTATTAAATAAAGACCCAGTTCGGTTTAACCCGTTTTTTGGTGACCCGTTTGACCGTGCTAAAAAACGGCCCAGTTTAACCCAAACCTGTTTACTCTTTAATAAAGTACTATAATTTACCTTGTACTTCATTTGGGTCCTTTGGACAATAACTTCGATGTCAATGACGTCTCTCTTTTTCTCTTCTCTCTGTACCAGACAGAAAAAATATTACTCGTATTTTATGCAAAAACCATCTAAGAAACATAAACAGACGTTGAGCGAGAGATAATAGTGATACCCTGATTACAGCCTCTAATAAATTCTTTGCTTGCTCAAGGTTGCGTCTAACCTGAAGAATGTAGATATAAATATACAATAAGAACAAAGACCATATAAACATGGATTAGGATCATAATTCGTTAAGTGGTGGCAATACTTACTTGACGAAGCTTTTCAAATGATTGCACATTGTTTTCCCGTCTTTGCATCTGAAACACAAAAAAATTAAAGTCGAATACTCAAATGTAGGCATGTTACTGCAGGTTCAACAAAGATGAACGGGTCGGGAACTTACTCTTCGTGTATGAAGTCTATGAGCTTTTTCCCTTGGTCTAAACACATTGTATGGATTGGTATCAGTAGCTGGTGGGGGTGGCTGAAAAGCACATAAATAAGATGGACATTAGCTTTAAAATACTTCGAAGTCAAATAATCATATTGCTTAGGAGTAACTAAAATTACGCATTTACCCCTTCCATTTCCTAATTTGAGAGACTTTGCTCCCATTAAAAGTGTGTTTTTGGTTAATTTTAAAACCTACTACCGAAATCAAAAAATAAGAACACTCAAACATGTAACTTATCCAGGTATAACAACTAGGACAAGTAAAAGTGAAACCGAACACTATCTTCTGCAGACTGATTTATCAAAGATAACTATCTTATTCTATTCATATAATATCACAGTATCACTTTCAGAACACACACCCCAACACGAGCAAATACTAACCTGCAAACGCCGCAAAACAGGTTTTTGCCATCTTTGGCGCTGACACAAAAAAGGGCAATGTCAAAAAATAGGCGTTAGTTTATATTTTGTTATGATAAAATGGAGAATTCATGTTTATTTTCAAAAACTTGCTTACCTTCTCTTTCCAGTAATTATAAATGGATTGGAACACTCCGTACTGAATGGACAGAGCTTGGAGGGCCTATCAAGTAGACAAAATAAGATCTAATCAACGATCAATGTTCCGTAAACTATCAACTAAAAAAACTTACATTAATTATGAATAAGATCGTCAGCATTGCTTCAGTCTATACATGACTCTCTGATTCGAATTTTTCTTCTTTTTTCTCTACGACAACCCCTAACATAAGAGACATAATACCTCGACAGCAGCATCGAATGTCAAAAGTACAGGTATAGGTGCACCAAGTGTAGGAGTTATAACTCCTGCTTTTTCTCGAGCCTTATGATCAAGTACCTCCAATTTGAATATAATAGTTTCCACCCTGTCCCAATTACCAAATCAGCGTCAGAAAGCCTGTGATATGTATAACACTAATATTTAAGACTCGAAACTTACTTTTCAGCTGGAAGAATCTTTCCTTCTTTATTGTACTCTTCGAGCCAATCTTCATCCTCATTGTCAAGATCATACTCGATAAACTCTCCAATCTCAGCCCGCGCTGCAATTATATTGATATTATCAGTAAAATTTAGGGTTAAAATGGTAACAGTAACAGAGCTCAACTTTACGATTCGGTGGTTTAACCCCTAAAGTGTTTTTGCAGTTGTTCGTTCTCTTAACTATATTATACTTTAAACTTCAGCAACCAAACTTTTTTACATTTAGTCGACCAAAATAAAAAAATTTAAGAACCGCCAAAAAGTTTAAAGTTTGGTGGTTTTAGCAATAAACATTAATGGCGTTCTAAATGAATAGTCCCAGTTGTTAGCATACCTCCCCTTGCGCGTAAATAAGACGTAGGTTGATTAAAAGTGGCAGAATAATCTCGTTCATACGTATCCACAATCACATATTCCGGAGTAGGAATCTCAGAAGAAGCCGTTTTCTTACTAGCAGCTTGCGGTACCTAAATATATCAGATAACAAACATTAACCAAAATGAACAAAATCAACAGTCAACGAAATACCAAAGACACAAAGCTAAACCTGTGCCTCGTTATCCGCTTCTGCAACAAGGCGAAGCATCTGTGTCCGGGTGGCACTTGGAGTATCGTCATCTTCGAAATCTTTAATAGATTTCAATATAGGTAACTTTTTATGTATATCTAAGGGACGCGGTCTAAACGATAGTCTACTCATATCAGATTATCAACTGTCTTCTTATTTAGTTACGCGTTCTCGCTTCACTGCAAACAACCATACAATACACGTTAGTACGTTACTCATCCATATAACATACGTGGTATTTTTTACTACGTCACACGCTCACAATATATCTTTTTTTTTTTATTATAATCAATAAATATATTCCCATAAAGTGCAACATACTTAGATTTCCGTGCAACTGTGTGTAACTGTACTACATTTAAGGCCTAAAGGGTAAGTATTTGCTTATGTTTTGCTGCAATAAGTACTTGTTCGTTTTTACTTAACATAATTGCATTTTCACGCAAATGTAGCATTACATTAAAAGGGTGTTTCAACTTAGCTTATTTTATGCTGAAATAAGTACTTTTTCTATAAGCACCAATAAACACACAAGTAAGGTTGTGTGGGAAAAAAGTCAGTTTTGCTTCTTACGTCTAAAAATAAACAAACTGCGCGCCGCGTGCAGACATAAGAGGAAAAAACAAACGCTCTTTTTACGCGTCTGTATACTTAATATGCGCGTAAAACTATTAAATTATGCATAAATCAATAAATTTAAAATAAAAAAAGAAGTAAAAATTAGGGCTAAAGTTAAAATTACCCTAACTATACATCAAGTCAATTTTGGCCCTTTAAAATTTGAAAAAATTAGGGCTAAATTGGAATTTGACCTAATTTAATAATTTAGGGCAAAAATTGGGGGAAATGAATAATTGAAGTGAGGAATGTACCGGAGATTGTGATTCCGGTAAGAAAGATCCGGTAGACAGTGGTGGTGATGATGATGATTGGTTTAAGTTTGATTGAAAATTTGACCCGATTCGGTTTTAGTTCTAGCCGTAGAGATCCGGATCCTAATTTCTTTTTGTCTTATTCTCAGAATTATTTCTTTGAGTTAACTACATTTTTTATCCTTATACTTTATCGGGTATAACACTTCTGGTCCAAAACGTTTTTTTAACGGATCTTGTTCATTTTTTTCGACCTGTAACACTTTTGGTCCATTTATACTAACACCGTTAGTCAAACTTAATTTGACTGTTAAAAGAAAAGGCATTTCGGTCATTTCACTCCACCACTCACCAACCTCAACAAAACCACAAACTTTCATATATATTTTTTTCACTTTCTTCTTTCTCTCACTCATTCATCTTCCTCACCATATAAACATATCTCCTTTTTTTCACCGTAACCTCCACTCGCCACCACAACTCTCACATATATTAGGCTGGATGGAGTGGTGGTGGTAAACCTACCTGACACATCAGCGTCACATCAGTTTTCTCTCTCCAAATAAAACTCATCTTACAACTCACATTTCAGCCGTAATAACAACTCACCTTACAACTAAAACTCACCTTACTCACCATTTTTTAATTTAATAAATACTTTTATTCATAAACTAAAAAAATAAATATTTACATAAACGAAAACGTGTGAAGTTAATAAAAACGTTAACTAAATTAAAAACTTTTATTCATAAATAAAAAACATTACAGACTTCGAATATTAAAAAGGCATTACAAATAAAGATTAAACTAAGCATTACGAGACAAGTGTTCAATCAAATCGTGTCGAAAGTTTTGAAGTGTTTATAAAATGAGAGAGTTTTGTATAAAATAAAAGAGTTGTGTTTAAAATGGGTGAAGTAGTAAGTATTTATAAGTAAAAGTAGAGTTTTTTTTAAAAAAAATTATACTCAACGGATATAAAATCAAAGGGGCCCACATTTTTTTAAAACTCACACTCGGTGAGTTTACCACATAATGTGCACAAAAATCGTCTGAAACTCACCTTGCAAATGGAACTCACCTAGGTGAGTTTTACCACCGGAGTGGCACTCGCGCGTGAGTGGTAAACTCACCTAGGTGAGTTTACTCCCACTCCGTCCAGCCTAATGTCTGTGGATTTGACAAGTGGTTGTCGAGGGTAAACTAGGCTTATACAATTTAAATTAATTATTATTAGGATTTAATAAACATTAATATAAATAAATTAGTAAAATGGGTAGATATGATAAATTTTGTGATTATATTAGGTATATATATCATTATGAGTTTTGGTTGGATAAATATGACATTAAAGAGTTTTAATCGGGTATATATGAAATTAACCATAATTTCTTTCACATGCATTTAGTATTACACTTTTAGCCAATATGCACGACACATGCATATAATTTCTTTCACAGATATGTCCATACATGATAATTATATGATGATCGTATTTTTCATTACTCTTTGAAAATTTCAAAATCACATGTCATGTCTTTCAAATCGTCACTTGTAACTCACTTTTATAAGTTACAGTATTTTTCAACAAATCTTTGTTTTTATTGAATTTTCTTTTTTTAAATCTTTGTCTCCTCCTCTTCAAAGAAGAAAATAAGATTTTGCTTTCAGTTTGTTTTATAGCTTGTCATATAAATACATTTTCACTGTATCTTTTGACTTTAACTTTTAAGGCTCAACGGTATGGTAGTGAAACTCACGCGTGAGTTTTGGTGTGAGTGGTGAGTCACTCACCGTTGTGAGTTTTAAAAAAGTGGGTTATTTTCTTTTTGTTTTAATGTATTTTATTTTGGTCGTGAGTCCGTGTGAGTATTTTGTATGGTATATTTTATATAAAGCGGGTATTTTAATGAAAATGTGAGTTTATGGTGAACACTACGGTTGAAAGGTGAGTTGTAGTGAGTTAAGTGAGAGGAGAGAAAAAGCTGATGTAGCGCTGAGGTGGAAAGTGAGTTTCCATCTACCATACCATCCATTTTAAGTAGGAGTATTTGTCAACTTTTATGGTATAATGAGGGTAATGAACGTTTATATTGATACAACAAGCTAAAAAACCAAAAAGGACTCCTCGCAAAGCAAGGCTGGAGACTTATCACAATGGAAGGATCACTTTCAGGGAGAATTCTTAAGGCAAGGGATTTTCCACGAGGTTGTTTCTTAGATGCAAGGATCGGCCATAAACCGAGTTTTATATGGCGGGGTTTATGTTCAGCACAAGACATCATACGAAAAGGCCAAAGCTGGAATGTTGGAAATGGTATGAAAGTTAGAATTTAGGAAGGCAAGAGATTACATGATTACAAAACACTTCATTACCACCCTTAAAGTTCTTTATATAATGTCGTTAAAGATCTTTTAGATAGTACTACACAAGGGTGGAATCAGGCGCCCCTGTTACAATTATTTCCCTGCCAAATTGCAACTAGGATTTCATGTGTTCACATTAATCCTGCCGAGTGCGACTTCCTTTACTAGGATGCTTCTCCAAATGGAACATTCACCTATAAATCTGCTTATTGGATCGCAACTCAAAGCATAGATTGCCTCCAAGAATCACAACATGAACGA